>CAUYSK010041985.1:0-10891 GCA_963575035.1 Avahi laniger | reverse complement strand
CCATTGTAAAGTTGAAAAATCTTAAGTTGGGGACCCTCTGTCCCATTTTTCCTATGCATAGAAATTACGTTCTTTCTTTTTCAATATTGGGACCTTACTGTAACAGTGTGTAATCACTCTTTAATTTTATCAATTCATTTTGATCATTTCACTGTTTCATTGCATGTTTTTCTACAACATCATTTCTAATGATAAAATAGTATTCCAGGACTGGGCGCGGTGGCTCACGCCTGTAATCCTAGCACTCTAAGAGGCCGAGGTGGGTGGATCATTTGAGCTCAAGAGTTCGAGACCAGCCCGAGCAAGAGCAAGACCCCGTCTCTACTAAAAATACAAAGAAATTATTTCAACAACTAAAAATCTATATAGAAAAAATTAACCAGGCATGGTGGCATATGCCTGTAGTCCCAGCTACTTGGGAGGCTGAGGCAGAAGGATCCCTTGAGCCCAGGAGTTTGAGGTTGCTGTGAGCTAGGCTGATGCCATGGCACTTCTAGCATGAGCAACAGAGTGAGACTCTGTCTCAAAAAAAAAAAAAAAAGAATAGTATTCCATCAAAAGGAGTGACATAGTTAATTAACTGTACATTTCTCAGACGTGAGCAAATGTATGGATCCTTTTCAAAGAAAAAATAAATTTCCATGCTTCCTCCAGGGTTGACTTATATTATTTTTACTATGTTGTCAATCTTCTATGTCAAAATATAAAATTCAAATACATTCTTTATGATGCTAACAACTATAAAATCAACAAATTTACATTTAAATTTAGATATGACATCAATATAATTAAAATGCCAACAGCAATTTAAAGCAATAGTTGGTATTTCATAGTAGGATGATAAATGCTTTATGTTTTCTTTCTTGGCATGATTCATTCTATTTGATTTTGAGCCCAATGGGACCATTATTTGAGTCATCTTGAATATCATCATCATAATTTTTCTTTTCATAATAAACTAATTTTAAACCAGTGATCCATTATTTTCACAGGTCAATAAATTTAATGGTGCAACTCAAAATACAGTACCAACAAAAAGTTTAAGCAAAAATTCTTAACTACTAAACACAGTCTTGTTAGATATGAAGACAGCTGCTCACAATGTAAGTGTGACATTGACAGTA
The DNA here is from genome assembly GCA_963575035.1 of Avahi laniger. Taxonomy (NCBI): domain Eukaryota; kingdom Metazoa; phylum Chordata; class Mammalia; order Primates; family Indriidae; genus Avahi; species Avahi laniger. The sequence goes on along the minus strand of CAUYSK010041985.1, from coordinate 9,767 downwards.
TTTGTAAAGTAGTAACTCAGTTCTCCCACAACTCCTGTGGCCTCTTTGTTCTTAGAGTACACTTGGAAGTATGGCTTCCCTGGCTCTGTTGTGACTATAAACACAAACACAAACTTGGGCCTAGAAATCTCAGCAGAGCTGTTATAAGGTGGTCTACTGGATGGTCCAAAATATTTTTACATTGACGTTCTTTAGATTGTCATTTAAATAAAAACATTGAATTAAAAAAACACAACTTTTTCTATAACTTAGACCCTCAAGTATAAGGCTGTGGAGCCCTAAATTTACCAAATTCACTATTTCTTGATATGTAATGTATTCGTTTTTATTGTTGCTATACCAAATTATCACAAATTTAGTGACTTAAACAACACAGATTTATTATCTTACAGTTCTAGAGGTCAGAAATCCTAAAATCAAAATGTCAGCACAAATATGTTCCTTTTGGAGTCTCTAGAGGGAAAGTCTGTTTCCTTCTCTAGTTTCTAGAGGCTGCCTGTTTTCCTTGGCTTATGGGCCGATCCTCCATTTTCAAAGAGTGTCCCTCCAAACTCTGCTTCCGTTGTCCCATAACCTTCTATGCTGTGAGCTCATTTACATTTCTCTTAGGAGAACTCTTGTCCCCAGATAGTTTGGGATAATCCTCCTATCTCAAACTCCTTGTCTTAATCACATCTGCAAAGTCCTTTTAACATATAAGGTAACATATTCACAGGTCCCAGGGACAAGGACACGGACATCTTTGGAAAGGCCATTATTTAGCCTACCTTATCTGAATGCTGAAAACGTCCCTTAGTATAAATAAAGCTGTGATGTTGTATATAAATTATAAACAAGATTGTGATAATATATGTTGCTGTATTCATTCGCCAGGAAGATTCTTTTAGAACTAATAGAATCCACAAGGTATGTACATTTTTTTAAAAAAAGATTTTTAACAAACAATGTCAAATTACCTTCTGGAAGGATTGCTTGAAATGGACTCTCAACAGTAGTGTACAGAGTACATTTTCTCGTTCCTTGACCACACTGGGAATTATTGTGTGTTAAAAATCCTTTGCTATTTGATAAGAAAATAATTCATTATTATTTTAGGGTAATTTGATATTATTTTCATGACATTGAACATTTAAAAAATATATTCACTTGTTATTGGTACCTAAGAAAATAATTTAATTGTAAATTTTATTCAAGGCTCTATTGCTTTACAGAGATTTAGTTTATTATATAGAAATCACCTAACTTGTAAGTGGTATGTTTCTGAAATTGCAGCATCATAAGGGAAATGCAGAATGCCTTTGACTGAGGTTTACATCTTAGAACATTTAAGAGAGTGAGCTAATTATTTAGATAGATGCAAGGATGATACTTGTTCAGGAGGAAATAAATTCGGCCGGTGTGTTTTGTGTATGGAGTTGTTACACATTTCTAACAGGGAGAGCCTGTTCAATTATAGATGTGTGCCCAAGCTAGTGCATGTCACTTGTTTCTGCTACACTAGGCTGTGGTCTTCTCTCCAAGGGAAACATCTTGTGATATATTACCATCATTGCTTAATAAGAACTAGATATTTTGTCTGAGAGCAATTTTTATTTAATTCTGGTCATGAAAATATGAGTGACAGAAATCCTTTCTAAATATATAAAACTTTGAAGCTTTTTACAAATTGTTTTATTGCATAACTATTATATGTTTGTTGAATAAAATTTTTAAATTGTAGGTAATCAAAAGAAAGAAAAAAAGACATTGTGAAGAAAGAACATTGTCTAAAGCCTTCTTTATCCCCAGGATGATTGGGAAGTCAGAGGCCTATAATAAAAGAGGGTCTGAAATGATAAGGCTGGACACATAATATAAAATGGGTAGGATTTTCTAGGTGGCTAGATTCTATTTGCTTATGAAGATTCTATCCTTTCTCCCTCCAAAGAATCACTTGTTGCTGAGTTAGGGAATCCAGACACGATGCAAAGCAAACCCCGAGGAAATCATGCAAAATAGTGCTCTCAGACTTTTGAGAGCCAACGATATCCTTTATTTCCTTGCTTAATTCTTCTGGGGCTCTGCTTTCCTTGAAGAAGACAAGTGTCAGTGGTTTTCTTCCTTTAAGATCTCCAGGGGGAGGCTGTTTTTAGCTGAGAGCTACTGCTTTGCCTGTCACTGCAGTGCCGTGTAGGATGCCTGGTAGAGAAGGCAGCTGGAGAAGAGGAAGTCGGAAAGTGAATGCCTGTAAAGAGAGAGCTCAGGAATAAAAAGAGAATGTGCTAGGACGTGCACACCCAGCAGGTGCAGCTTTCAGGCACGGCAGAACAGGGTGGGTGCTTTTGGCAATCTCTAGTCTCTTGGGCTCTTTGATTTGTTTGGTATTCTAGGAAGATCTGACTTATTTGTACCATTTCAATGATATTGTGAGGTTAAAAATATGTTTCCTTGTGCATAGTAATTAACGTCAGGCTCTGCAGCATGGAATATTCCAGGATTTAGAGAATGCTAGGCATTTTATTGGCTGCGGCCAGCAGATGGTGTTAGCGTACCATAAAAAAGCAGACGAGGCAGGCTTGGTCAAGCTGGGAGGTTCAGTTTTGTTTTGCTTTGTTATTTAAGCTCGGCAATACCCATCTATATATCCTGTGGGCGCACAGTGTTGGAGCCCAGTCTGATCTTAAACTTGTTTTATGATGATATCATTATTTTTTACTGCTACAAATTAACTGTCGGTTTCAATCTGCCCCATGTTTCAACTGCCTTCAGGGATCATCTTGTCAGTTATGCAGCTTTCCAATTTATGGCTGAGATCAAGAACGGTTCCTTAAAGGCACATGGGAAACACAATGAAATGTGGGAAAGTGGATGTGAGCTCTGCTACACGGCCAATATTGCAGGTGTGCAGGGAAGACAGATAAGGGTAAACCTCTAAGGCCCCAATTCCGTTTGAAAGTTGACTGTCTTGACATTTACTCAGGTACAATCATTTATCTAGGTATTGGTAGTGACCTACTATCAATGGAATGAAATAGGGCTAGATGAGTTCCAATATTATTTTACAGAGTTATGTTCAAACTGTGAGAATTTAAGGACTTGCAGGCACATCAGTATTAGTAGGTCCACAGGAAATTCTTTCACTTGGACACAAAGTAAAGTCATTCTCATTCATTCATTCTTCCTTATCTCTAATGCTTCCTGAGTGCCTACTGGGTGATTGTCCTTGTTCCAGGTGCTAGAAAGTCCTTGTGAACTTATTGGGTAGAAATTCCTGATTGCTGTCTATGTTTTTTTTTTTTTTTGATGTATAAGGGCAAAAAGAGATCAGGATCCCCTTTACAGAGTTGGCAGAGCACCACTGATTGATGATAACCTTGAAGGAGAAAGAGGTCACATTCTTGCTTGTCCTAGTCAAAGATTTCCATCAGCAACAGATTGTCATAAATCTGCCACTGAAGTCTGCTCCCAGTCAGCATGCTGAACAACGGCGTACTGAGAAATGGGGGGGAAATCCCAAAAGTCAGTAAAAAAGGCCAGGCTGTTCTTCTAATGTTGGATGGACAAAGTAAGCAATGGGTTCAAGCTCCCTGCTGAGTTATCTGCTGTCTACAGAATGGTTGTTATTCCAGCCTCCTAAGCAATGTGATACCTACTCCTAGAATTTGCTGGTTCTCAGCATTGGTACCCTATAGCACATTCAATCTGGGCCAGACCTTTTTCTTTTAAATCTTTGTGGTACTCACCCAAGCTGGACAGTATTATACTCTTCTTATATATAAGATAAGTGAGGCTTAAAGAGGTTGATTAATTTGCCCAGTAAGCAGCCAAGCTGGGAATTAAACCAAGTTCTGTCCATTCTCCTTCCACTCCACCAAGCTCCCTCTCTTTTGAAGCATTGTTTACTATGACACTGTTCCACTGGCCGGAACAAGCATGGAAGAGAGAAGAAAGAAGCAATTTCAAGATTTGTGCTGCGAGAGCCTGACATCTGTAAAGGAGTCGGGCAGAAGATACACAGGACCCTCAGGTGGCCCATCATTTCGTCTGCAGAGCCTTGGAATATTGAGAAACAAAATCATCACACTTTGCCTCGGGGTTTAGCCTGCAGAAATGGGGTGGCTTCTTTTGAGTACAGGCTTCAGAGCATCAGACAGACTGCGGAGTTAAAGGCAGAGAAGCAAAGTGCAATTAGAACTGCCACACCAGGAAAATCTTTGCTTGAATGCAGGACATAAAGGATGGATAGCAACGCTCTGGTCTTTTCAGCTCCACTCTCAGGCAAGGATAACAACACAACTGGCAGCAGCATTTTGAAACACAGACAGCCACCACCACAGATATTTATTTATAGAGAGAAAGTGCGCAAGGTGGGATAAATGCACAGAAACACTTTAAACACTAAGCACAGTGCAAATGGGCCCACTATTGATTCTTAGCGGAAATGTTCATGTCTGCCTCATGAACAAATATTACTCCTGAGACCACCTTTAACAAAATATTTAGTCTGACCTCTCCAGACTGCATTTACAAGCTCATTTCTCTCCTCTTTACATTTTCAGGCTTTACACTGAGATACAAGTAGGCTCTACAGCAGTCCCAGAAGACTTTCACAAAAAGAGTTGCAGACAATAGAAAGTAATCCTAACTGAATGTGCAGTGAGTTTCCATCAAAAAGTGTCATAGAAATGCTATAGCAGAAGAATGAGACATTATGGGAAGTTAGCATGCAGGGCCATAAAGGCATACCCGGGTGTGACATCAGCTGGTGTGGCAGATCTTGGAATGCCGGGAAGCAAAATTGTCAGACGCTGCCTGTTGGCTTTTCACCCCCAACTCAGACCCCTTTCCATATGCACATGATTAAATCTGTTGTGCCTTTGAACACAGCCAAGTGTGGAGAGCCACTTAGGCAGTTTAAAAATCCATTACATTCATTAGATCTCTTCTGAACTAGCCAGAATAATCAAATCTGTGTCCAAGTGGAGTCTTGTTTAGCTGCCGGTTTTATTTACCTTTCAAAAGAATTGGAGGAAATTCTCATGCAAGATTCGCTTACAAATGCCTTCTAATGGGTATTTAAAACATTCTACTCATCTCCAGTCAAAAAGGCCTTCATACTTATGTTGTTGAAGGCCATTTTTCAAAACGTACTGTGACTTCATTTTAATAGTCTGTGAACTCAGGTTACCCATAGGCTGGATGGAAATTGAACAGTCTGTAACTATAACATAAGTGATGTAAAAAAAAAAAAAAGAAATCAAGCTGCATATTTATTTGATTGCTCAAAGTTCTCAGTGCATTATCTGGATAGCTTATCCATTTTTGTCTGGGTTAGTGTCAGAAGTTTTCAATTGCAAGTCCTTCCAACGCAGGACTGATGTCACTCCATCACTTTGAGAGTCCCAGGTTCCTCATCCAATGAGCATTTCTTGAGTGCCTCTTATGCGACAGGAGTTCTTGACTGGCACAGGGTGCTCTTACATCCAGAGATGGCAGAGAAGACATTTTTCTTCCTACATAAATATGTGCAGGAAATCAAAGCTTTTTTTTTTTTTTTAATTTACTTCTTTCTGTAACCTTGCCTTTCCCTTGTCTCAATCATGTAGAAAGAAAGTGAAAGGGAAAATTAGGCATTATTTTTTTTTTAATTTTGAGCATTTAATTTCAAGCTAAAGCTAAGGTAAATATAAATAGCTCCAAGCTAAAGTGCTTGCCATTGTGTGTATGGCTATGTAGCAAACATTTGGCTGTGTCTGATTTTCTTTTTTCTTTTGCTTTAATCTCCTCATAGTAACCCAATGCATTCTCCCAATTAGCACAGCTTCTACGATCACTGCTTCTCTTACAGCCTCATGTTCTCCTTCCAACAGGCTGGAGGCACTCTAGCCCCTCACTGTCTGAAGCCTGTGAACCCCATGATATTTGCAACCTATTTAGGGAAACAGGAACTCAAAGGTATCTATCAATCTTGGGAGCCTCCTATGTGTGCAGTTTATCTCTGTGGAAATGTTCTTGGTATGCCTATATGGATATCTGGGGTATTTGCTTTCTGATATAAATCATTTACATTTGTAGAAATTTTATTGTACTTTTACATCCCCTAATCATCTATGCTGGACAATATTTCCAAAAATAGGGAATGAAGTGTAGTGAAAAGCCCAGGGGACCATGCCTAAGATGCTACCTACAAACCTTCTGACTGGAGCAAGTCATTCTTTATAAATCTCAATAAATCAATCAGTTAAAGTGGGAATAATAGTGATTTTCTTAGCTTTACTTGATATAAATACAAATCTTTTAAAATTTCAAAGTGCCTTGCAAATATATGGTTAGAAGGAAAAATAACATTTATTAGGTCCCTTCTATGTGTGACAAGTCATGCTAAGGCAATACTATTGTATAAAGAGAGAGTCTCATCTACATATTCCTTACATGTGATTCTTGTATAATACATTGGCAGAGCATCATAACACAAACAACAAGGCAGTATCAGTTTTGCAGTTAAAACGCTAGATTTTGGAGCCAGGTAGACATGCATTCAAATTCTAGGTCTGCCATTTTGTGACCTTGTCATTTAACCTATTTTTCTCATCCATAAACTGAAGGTAATAATTTCTACTTCGTGGAGTTTTGATAGAAATTAAGTGATATAAAGTACGATAAAAGTATCTGGCACAATGTGAGTATAAAACGAATTTATTGGTTAGGAATCTGTGTACCCTTCTACCACAAAAGGTAACTTCTGTTTGCTTTAGGTGAAACGTTATGCCCTCATTAGAGCTATTAATTCATAAAAGTTTTTTATTGTTTCATAAGCATGCCTTAATTTCTCATGAGAGAATCTAATTACAGCCAACAACTTTTCCCACATCAACCCCTCCTATTGAGGAATGGGGTCTTTCTTCCCACTGTCTTCAAATTTGTGGCATCATCAACTTTTGGAGTAGCTAATAATTCTATTCTAAGACTCATAGTCTGCCACAAGTTCTTGGCCAAAAGACTCACTGGATCTTGCCGTGCTGTTCCTGCCAGATGGGACAGGGTTGAGTTCAAATCACATTGGGTCCTAAGGAACATGCTTGCCATGGACTTGTTAAGCTTTACCACCTAAGCATGTGGACTTCGGAGATAGACCATCTGAATGAATCCACATCCTAGCTTAGCCCTTTATTCGTTATGGGATCCTGAGAAAGTACTTAACCTTTTAAACCTCCACTTTTTCATCTTTAATAAGTAGATAATAGTAATAGCCAACACTTGCTTAAGTTCTTTCCATGGGACAGGTTCTGTGCTCAATGTTTTACATGTATTAACTCATTTAAACTTACAACTTTCTGGGAGGTAGGGATTCTACTTTTTTTTTCAGTTTTTAAATAATTATACTAAGAACATTTAAGATGAGATCTACCCTCTTAATAATTTTTTAGGTGTACAATATGGTATAGTAACTATAGGCATAATATTGTACAGCAGATATCCAGAACTTACCCATCTCACATAACTGAAACTTTATACCCACCGAACAGTAATTCTTAATTTCTCCCTCTCCCCAGCCCTTGGCAATCACCATTCTACTCTATGTATTTATGAATTTGACTATCATAGATACTTCGCATAGATAGAATCTTACCATATTTGTCTTTCTGTGACTGGCATGTTTCCCTTACGACAGCGTCTTCAAGGTTCGGCTGTGTTCACAGATGTGGTAGGATTTCCTTTTCTTTTTAAAGGCTGAATACTATTTCATCATATGTATATACCATATTTTCATTACCCTTTTATCCATCGATGGACATTTCTGTTGTTTCCACATTTTGGCCTTGTAACTAATGCTGCAGTGAACTTGGAAATGCAGACATCTTGTCAAGATCCTGAACTGAAATGAGGTGGGGATTATTTCTAACACCCATTTTACAAATTAAAGAAGACTCAGAAGCACAGAGAGGTTAAATCTATTTTTGAGGGGGTGGAATACAGCTAGTAAATGTTCCAGCTGGGCTTCAATCCCACCGATGATTCGAGAAGGTTGTGTTCTGTGTTCTGGAAGTGATACCATTTCATACTAATGTTGAACCTTTAACAGTGCCTGGCACCTGTAAACACAAAATAAATGTCAGCTGATTCTGTTAGCAAGGGGACTGTGCCTCTGGCTATAGTGCTTTTGTCCCCCTATCTTGCATTTTCCTTGATAATATTTCTAAAGAGTTGAAATTCTTTGTTATGAGAGTGAACTCAGGCTCATTAAAGAGATAAATTTGAATTAATGTTAATTCAAAAAACTGTTTTCAACTTGAGACTTCTGTACACTCTGGCAAAATTTTAGTAGAAAGTTTTCCCCTTCCCTTCCTATTTTCCACCTTTTCTCTCCTTCTCACTGGCATTTTATTAATGTATTCACTGACCCTCCATATCTAAATACAAATATTAACAATAAAGTCTTATCTCTTGAACCAAAAATAAACCCAAATCTGCCATGTACTCTCCCCAAATCTGGATTCTAATCCTTGGAGGTGATATCTTAACTCTATCTGAATATGAACAAAACTGTACTGACCCTCAGTATCCCCTCTGGAGGACATCAGAACACAGTCGTAGCTGTGAGATTCACCACTGAACCCTGAAATAAATAGCAGTAAACTGATCATGCCAAAGCTGAGAGTCTGAAGGGTCAGTGAAAGCTAATTATGACTTGAGGGTCTTGCCTTGATTGCGTGAGGTCAGGATCAGAAGCCCTTGCAAAGTTGGAATATTACTTCCAGACAAGTCTACTTTTGGGACACTGTTTATGTATGTGGATAGAGCCCAGGAATAAGAGGAGGATGCCAGAGCAAGCCCCGTAAGAGCTTCCAGCAGTCCTGTAACCGGAAGTCAATCCGCCATTCTTCTCTTATCCTCTGCGTCCTGGCTTGTGATTTTTCACTGCAGCAAGTATTCAGCTTCTTCCCTGTCACAGAAAATGTGGCTTTTCTTATCTGTAAGGTGTCTCAATTTAGTGAAAAATAGAATTGAGTCCACTGCCCACTCCCTGTTCCAGGACTGTTTTTCTCAAAATAGGAAATATATAATGTGTAGGCTGGGTGGCTAGAATTAGGTTGAATCAGTATGAAACAGGGAGATTTGTTTGCTTCAGAAAAAAATCTCCCACTGCCTTGGCTGGCTGCAGAATCCAGGACAAACATCTGGACTCAGAGCTGCAGAAATCAGATCATCCTGGGTGGATTATTATAACAATGGTCCTCTCCATGGATTCCCACTTGCCCTTTTAACAAAGCCTTTTGTGGCCAAACTGACATTTCTAGTTAAGATTTTGAAACCATTATATTTAATGCCATCTCATTGATTAGGTCAAAAAGAAAAAAATAGACTTTCTTATGGAGACGGGCATATCTTTTCTTCCTTTCTCTGTCTTTATAATGAACTTACATGTAAAGCCGTCTGTTTTCTAAATATGCAGATGAAATTAATCCCCTTGAAATGAAGAGGGGGAAAGTTGGAAGTGCAAAATGACATGGTTGTGTCTTTTTGTGATTTCAAAACACTCATCTGGGTAAAGACACTACCAAATTTACTGGCATCCAGCTTTGGATTTTTATTTGCTATCTACCTATTGGGTAATAAAGGATTAGATTTGTTTTCATTGTTTTAGGATACCACAGAGCAACAATGAAAATGTGAATCACTCCAATTCCAGTACAAAGTCTGGGAAGAAAGAAGGAAAAAAATCACTCACAATATTTGGAATTTCTAGAGCCCATAGTTGACAAATGGGAGATTCACAAAGCCCAGTA
>CAUYSK010041983.1:0-16444 GCA_963575035.1 Avahi laniger | reverse complement strand
TTGATCAAAAATACTTTGCTTATAAATATTAAAATGAATATTAACCTATATGTATCCACAGTTTTATATATATATAATTTATATATATAATGTGTGTGTGCGTGTGTGTGCGTGTGTGCGTGTGCATGTGTGTGCGTGTGTGTGCGCGTGTGTGCATGTGCATGTGTGTGTGCGTGTGCGTGTGTGCGCATGTGTGCGTGTGCATGTGTGTGTGCGTGTGTGTGCGTGTGTGCGTGTGTGTGCGTGTGTGCGTGTGCGTGTGTGTGTGCGTGTGTGTGCGTGTGCGTGTGTGCGCATGTGTGTGTGTGTGCATGTGTGTGTGTGCATGTGTGTGCGTGTGCGTGTGTGCGTGTGTGTGTGTGCGCGCGTGTGTGTGTGCCCGCATCTGTGTGCGAACTCATGTGGGCACATGGGCGGGTCGGGGACACAGTGGTATATTTTTAAAGCCTCCCAGGCCCCGCTCAAGGATGCTGAGCAGCTGTTGTCCATTTCCACGGAGGGTGGGACTGAAGGAAATGCCTTTTATTGTACCTTTAGTGGCCTGTTGCTCTGACTGTTGTCTCACCCCCTTCCACGGGTCAGAGTCAGACCCCGGGGGATTGATCCTGCCACTTCCTAGCTGTACTGATCCTGGGCGAGTCCGTTCACCCTTCTGAGCCCTGATTTTCCCATCTCAAAGCAAAGGGCGTAGCTCCACGGCGGCGTGTTGGACAGCTCAGCACAGCGCCCGATACAGAATGCCCTCGGTAGCCACTGGCTATCGAAGCGGGTTCATTTTTGTCAAAACGGGTTTGGTTTGGAGTTGGGGAAGAGCTTCCTCACTCTGGAGGTGGAGAGTAGGGTGACTGTGTATCCTGGTTTCCCAGGAAAACGTCTACCTGTTGCGGCAGCACGTCCGTCCTCTTCCTCGCAGAGGAGTCTTGGCTCGGACTGTACATGATGTAGTTTGCCTCATGTTGAGACACTAAGTGCAAAAGAGAAGCGGGGGCTCTTCCTTCCAGGGGGACGAATGAGAACAAGTGTGCGGGCCCCGTGCCCGGTGTTGGAGACGCAGCTCTGAGGCAGACAGGCCGCCCTCCCTGTGCGGTTTCAGTGCGGCGGGGCTGGGGCGCGGGCCTGGCCACCTTCCCCGATTCAGGCAGGGCGTGAGGCACCCTCGACCGCTCCAGCACCCCAATCCCTGCCCTCACCTCTCCTTTCTTCGCTGAAGGTGGAGGCGTGGAGAACGCACGTCTGGCAGGACGAGAAGCGGAGACCCAGGAGAAGAGAGATCCAGTTCAAAGTCTTGGTCAAGTGAGTAGGAGCGGCGGTGCTGGTGGCTCCACTGTCCCTTCCTTCTGGCCAGCCTCCGCCCCCAGGCCTTGAAGGGCGGGGGACACAGAGAAAAGATATTCTTTGTGGAGTTTGGCTCCCGTGGATTCTGAGGGTCGCCGGCTGCTGCTGTCCCAACCTTCTCTGTCCTCACTCTCCCAAAGGGCTGAGCAGTGGGCGAGGGCAGGAAAGGGCGTGTCGTCAAGGTGGGCGGCCAGAGCGGGACGCAGCTTCCTTTTCCCTCGACCTGCCCCACTGCAAACGCTGCCCCCTCCCACCCTCCTAGTGCCCGCTTTCTCCTGGAAGGCGACTCAGCACGGTGTCTGTCTGTCTCCGTCCCCGCAGAGCTGTGCTCTTTGCCTGTATGCTGATGCGCAAGATGATGGCGTCCCGAGTCAGAGCCACAGTCCTCTTTGCGACAGAGACAGGAAAGTCAGAAGCACTGGCCTCGGACCTGGGCGCCTTGTTCAGCTGTGCCTTCAACCCTAAGGTACCCGGCTCAGCTGCGTGGGTGTCGTTCTCTCTGCCTGGGTGCAGAAAAGTCTGGGAAGAGTTGAAATAGTTTCTCTTCTCCCGAATGTCTCACAGCCTTGGATGTGCCGACGGGCATCGTCAGTCTACGGTGGGAGGATAGCTTTGTGTGCCGGGATTCCCAAACTTACACAGTAAATAAGGTTTTCATGGTGTTCTAGGAACACACTTTGAGAAACACTGTCCTAACGAATCCAAGCTTCAATACACATGAGCTGTTCTAGATGAATTTTATTCACATTTACTGAACGCCTCCTTTTCAGCATGCTGTGCTCAATGTGAAAGGGGCAAAGGATGAATAAGACGCAGATAAACAAAACCTCAAAGGGTAGCTAAGCCACATTTCTTACCTTTAGTGACGAATGATAAAATCCGACACTTAGGAAGTGGTCACCACGTGCTGGGCCAGCACTGGGCTCTGCTGATGCAACAGTGAGCGGCACAGAGCCAGCGTATGCCTCACTGCGTCCTCCCACGGCCCTGCAAAGCACGTGTTGGCCAAAGCCATTGTTAATGCACAGAGGAAGAACTTGAGTGTTGGACAGTTTAAGTGATTTTTCCAGGGTCACATGGCTTCTGGGAGACACATGGGGACAAGGCACAGCCCAGTGTAACGCCAGTGATGAGAATAAATTTTGATCTCTGCTGCATAGAAGCATAGGCCAGGTGAGGGATGACTACTGACCAGGTTAGACAGGTCACTGAGAAGGCTTCCTGGCCCCCAGGGGTCTGGAACTGCCTGGAGACTGGTGGCCAGTCCCACATCCCTCGTCAGGTAGGCCCGGGTAGAACATCGAGGTGAGGAGACATTTCGTCCTGCGTTCCCTCCAGGCACAGCTGACACCTGCTCATTCCACTTTGGTGGGAAATGTGTCCACGCACACAGAGTTTCAAATAGCAGTGGAAGTGGTGAGAAGAGTTTTGATTTGGGATGTGCAGTATTTTGGAGATAGAGCCTCCAGCATTTACCAGGGTTGGCTGCGGGGCTCGATGGCGGAAGGAGAATCGAGGACGATGTGTTTGAATGGGTTCCTTCACCTTCTCCGTGCCACACCTGTGCTGCGCACCAGGGGAGACAGATGAGGACGGGGGCCCAGCCTGAGAGTGGGGGTGGGGCAGGGGGAAGCCAGGGTGTCTGGGCAGGGCATGGAGGGCCCACCTGGGAGCTGAGGGCTGATGCCACCTGGGTTCCATCCAGGTTCTCTGCATGGATGACTATAGGCTGAGCAGTCTGGAGGAGGAGCAGCTGCTGCTGGTGGTGACCAGCACGTTTGGGAATGGAGACTGCCCCGGCAACGGAGAGGTGGGTGGCCCGAGGTCCCAAAGATGTGGGGGTTGGTGGGGCCCAGGAGGACCCAGGAAAGGGTCTTGGGGAATTCAGCATGTCCCGAAGAGGACGTTTGGGAGTAGTGCTTGGGTCACTCCGGGTGGTCCTGGTGTCTGTCATTTGCCTGCCTCCTTCGTAATTACTGCCACATGTGTGTGCCACCTTTCCTGTGACATACTTAATATAGTCCCATGAATGACCTACTCTCCTTTATTTAAAAATTCATATTTAAAGGAAACTTGTATCACTCTCACAAATGGAAAGCCAACAGAAAGGAAATTCAGTGAAAACAAAGTGAAGTTATTCAATTTTAGCTAGCTACTGTTGCCTAACAAAGGCTGCTTACCTTTGTTTTTGAAGAAGAGTAATGGGCAAGTGTTGGAGAGGTGTTAAGGCTGGATTAGGACCAATTTGAGACTGTCTCTCTGGTGCTCAAAAGGATGAGAAGAGAATTAAAAAGGGAATAACAGAAAAATACATTATAAAAAAGGGAGTAACTATTCACAATGAGGTTTGATGCTGTTTCTGCTGGGTCACCTACAGATTATCTTGGGTTCCTGGAAAATCACGGTGATTTTAGAAAATGCGGGACCAATTGTTGCTTCTACCAGGCTCTGAACAAGAGGAGAGGCTTGTGCCCTGTCAGGGGACCCCCTGGAGCTGCCCTCTTGTGAAGCAGCCCCCTCTGCCAGGGCTGCAGGGATTGGGGCCAGGCTATTCCAGTCCTCCACTCAGGGGCAGGGTCCACATGAGTTGCCAAGGGCCAGCTGGGGAGAGAGACAAGTTGAACATGTCAGCTGACAGCCAGAGCCCTGCCCAGGTGGCCCCACACATAATCCAACTTCCACTGTGGATCCAGAGCCTTCTCTTGCCAGTGTGGCCCGTTTTACAGTGGGCCACCAGAAGCAAGGAGAAAGCAGTGTTTCTATTAGCCCTGACCTGAGAACTCTGTGATTCCCTTTCTTTCTAGAAACTGAAGAAGTCCCTCTTCCTGCTGAAAGAGCTCACCAACAAATTCAGGTAGAACTTCTCCCCACTCCCATGTACCCAAGCCCTACCTTGTGGACCCAGAGTCCGGTTTCAGGGGGTGAAACGGGGTGCATAAGGGGATCTTCTCAGAGCTGTCCAGGTACAGAGAGAGCCTGGCTCTGAGGTGTGTCCTCCGAGTGTGTTGAGGGTCAAGCCAGACAAACGAAGTCCCTCTCACAGGCTGCTGGCCAAGCGTGGGGTTGGTCACAGGAGTTGGCAATGAGGGCTGGGACCAGGGAGGACCAGAAAGGGTTAGCCCCAGCTGGGGTGGGACAGTCTGCAACCGGCCTTGCAGGCTGTTAGTGCTGGGTGCTGGCTGCTGCGCCGAGCGTGGGACATGCGTCTCCAAGTGTGTGTCCTCCTCCGGCAGGTATGCCGTGTTTGGCCTCGGCTCCAGCATGTACCCTCAGTTCTGCGCCTTTGCTCATGACATCGACCAGAAGCTGTCCCAACTGGGGGCCTCTCAGCTCGCCCCCACCGGGGAAGGGGACGAGCTCAGCGGGCAGGAGGACGCCTTCCGCAGCTGGGCCATGCAAACTTTCAAGGTCAGTTCCCAGCCAGATCTGCCCCCTCCCAGTACAGACATGATGTGGTATGTTCATGACCAGGACGTCTGTGCTGGGCATCCCGGGTGGCATGACCTCCACCCGGTCCGGCGGGTGTGGTCCCAGGCGTGGGCTGGGACTACGGGCCTGAGGGTGCAAGTCACTGCTGTGCCCCCTCAATGCCCCAGAAGAGCTCCACCCCCTGTGGAGCACCTCCAGGGGGTGAGGCAGAGAAGGTGGCTCAGATACCCCCCCTCCCTCGGGGAGCTTCTGCTTTAAGGTTTTCCCCCACTGACTGTCTAGGTCACCTCTTACGACCTTGTCTTATTTCGGTCTCCAAGCCACAGTGAGTCTGGGGACAGGCACCACAGGGCGGAGCACTTTGGATCCGTCCCGGTGTCTCCGTGGGTCTTTACTGCCTGTGGCTTGTCCACACTGATGAGAGAGCTCAGCACTTACGCAGAGTTTCACCCAGCAGGGGCGCTTAGGAGCGCGGGCATGACTCGGGGTAGACGTGTTCCCAAAGCCCAGGCCTTGATTGCACGTCAGGAACGGGAGCGATCAGACGTCTCACAGCACAGGCATGAGGATAAATAAGTTCATGCCAACATGAATACTCGTAATAACAGCAGTAGCTCCGACGCACCGAGCCCGGCCCCTCTTTGCATCATGGGCCCAGCCCTGAGCCAAGTGCTTCGTGTACCTCCTAGGCACACTCATCTGACAGGGCTGGGGTGAGGATGCAAAGAGAGACCCTTAACCCCAGTCTGCTCCATCTGCTTCCAGGCAGCCTGTGAGGCGTTTGATGTCCGAGGCAAGCACCACATTCAGATCCCCAAGCTCTACACCTCCAATGTTACCTGGGACCCGCACCACTACAGGCTGGTGCAGGACTCACAGCCTTTGGACCTCAACAAAGGTACCTGCTTCTCCGTACCAGCCGGGGCTTGTTTGCCCTTCTTGCCTGGGTTGGAGTCTCCGAGCCCTGAGCCTGGGGTCAAGGAGACCACCAGGTCCCCCTGCACAGAAACAGCTGGCCGGGGCTGCCAAGCCCCTCTCTCGCTGCATCCATGAACCTGCAGGGGAAACTGAGGCTCTGAGGGAGGCTGTTTCAGGAGAAAGCCCCGGGAGGGTGGTACAGAGAGGAGGGAGCCAGCATCGACTGAGGGCCTACTGTGTGCCAGGCACTGTGCTGGGCTCTTTGCCCGCATGTGCTAAGTAAGCCCTGACACTGATGGGGAGAAAGGCACAGACGGAGAAATTGGAGCTCGAGGGGTGAAGGAAGTTGCTAGCATGTGGCCAGGTTGGGATCTGGGCCCCAGCCTTGCAGCAGCGAAGGCAGCCGAGTGCTGTGAAGAAGGTGTCACAGGCATTTCCAGGCTGCAGTTGGCAGCTCCGGACTCTGCCCGCTGGATGCTGTGCCTTGCACCGTGACTACAGCAGTCCCGCAGGTCCCTGCAGGTTTGAGGCATCCCCGGTGTCACTATGCTCTCCTGTGGACCCCAGGCCATGGGATGTTCCGGGACTTTCCATATGTTGGTACCTAAATTGAATTTCCCAACACCTAGAATCAAGACAACCACCCTCTGTGATTTAGAAGCAGTAGGGGAAAGGAGGGAAAGAACACCCCGATAGCCACCCAGTTGGACCCGCCAAGGGTGATGTCCAGCTGTTATTGATGCAGAGATCTGGGGGCTTCGCCCACCAAAGCTCAAGAGCCACATGGCCACTTCACTGTCTGTGTCCCCCACAGCCCTCGGCAGCATGCACGCCAAGAACGTGTTCACCATGAGGCTCAAATCTCAGCAGAATCTACAGAGTCCGAAATCCAGGTGAGGGAGAGGGCAGGGCTTCTCGGGGCTCCCCGTAGCTTCTGTCTTAGTGAATGAAAGACCAGAAAACGTCAGTCTTTGGAGGGGGACGTGAGGAGCATCTGCTGGCGTCAGCAGCCACGGCCTCGGTAGGGCCAGCTCTCGTCTGCTAATCCACGGCCGCCTGCGCCTCTGCGTCTGGGCTCCGTTAACCGCGGGCCACTTTTGCGTTGAGAACCGGGGACCCGCGTCACTTCCTCTGCTTCCTCACTCAACTCCCTCACTAAAAGGGGAGGACAAGAGAGACTTGAGCCGTCAGAATCTTTCTTAAGAACTTTCAGGAGAAGTTTTGGCAGGGAAGGAGATTCGCCAGCCGGGGTGACCCAGCGTTGCGTGTGATCCATGGGTGTTGTCTGTCGGAGGCGTCCTCCGCATTCATCACGGAAACTGGTCTTTGTTCCAATGAGAAGGGGGAGGAGGAAAGGTGTCTTCCGATGCCCACACGTCTCCCTGGGCAGAGTCTGTGGCCAAGCTCTCGGGGGCTCAGCGGGCTTCTGGGGAGGGTCCCAGCTTCTCCCCCGGAGGAAGCTACAGGGGCCTTCTTGAGCACCCCTGCCTGAGGGGGTGCCTTGTCCCAAGCTTAGGCGGGTGACCCAGGCTCGTGGCACTGGGGAAACTGGCGCACCCGGCAGGCGGCTCTGAGGAAATCCCGTGACATCATCCGACCCTTCTCTTGCCCTTCCCCAGCCGCACGACCCTCCTGGTGGAGCTCTCCTGTGAGGACAGCGGAGGCCTGAACTACCTGCCCGGGGAGCACCTGGGGGTTTTCCCAGGCAACCAGCCGGCCCTGGTCCAGGGCATCTTGCAGCGAGTGGTGGACGGCCCCGCGCCCCACCAGACCGTGCGCCTGGAGACCCTGAACGAGAGCGGTGAGCCCTCTGCCTGGGGACCGAGGGGGCCCACATGCACCCCTCACACCCCCGCTGAGGGGCTGGGCTGGGCCTGCCCCCGACAGCTATCCCGGTCCTCCCTGCTGAGTGGGTGGGTGGATGGGCGCCGAGGCCCATGTTAAAGCAGCACTGGGGACGGCCTCAGCCCACAGGTTCGCTCCCTGGGCTGCGTTTCCTCAGTGACAGTGACACCACCGAACGATGTGTCCCCCTAATACAGCGGCCAGATCAGAAAGTGAGAGTCAGAGAAGCAATGTCTGGCAATGTCCCCCACTGTGCAGGAGAAAGTGACAGAGCCTAAAACATGGGGACGAGGGACGATGTCCTTGTGACTATAGGAAGAGGGATGCACTTCATCACCAGGTCTCTGATCCGGAAGAAATAACATATATTAATAATACTCTTGCCCAACATTTGTGGAGCACTGAGCACCAGGCACAATACCAACCATTTTAGGTGCGTTGTTTCATCAGTGCTCAGAGAAACCCAGCAAGGTGGGTTTCTTATATCCATTTCACAGGCAGGGAACCCAAGGCCCAGAGCGTTGTCACCCAGCTAGTAGTTTGGACCCCTGCGTGCTGGCTCCAGGGCCCGTGCTGTGGTGGCCCTGTGTGCTGCCACTTGGGGCTCCGTGAGACTTTCCACTTCACTCTGGGCTGATCTTCTGCTCACCCAGCAGCTCTTGGTCGAGCACCCCAGGGCACTGCAGTCATGGGCTCGTCTCTATTTGAACAACTGGCCTCTGAGGGGTACATCAGTCTTTGGTGGATTTAGTCATTGTGAGTCTGTAGTTCACTGGTGGGTGTCTTGCCGCAGCTCATGTCTGGGCCAGAGGGAGACATGGTTAGTTTTTCAGGATCATGTCATGGGGTGCCCACTGGAGGGCAGTTGATCAGCCTTCCCTGGCAGCCCTGTCCCTGGGCATGACCTTCTTCCTGCTTTTTGCTCTTCCTGGAGCCAGAACTGCAGTGTCTTCTCTCCCTGCGGCTGGAGGATAGAGCGTGTCACCCCAGAGGCCTCGTCACCCTCTGAGAAGCCCAAAGGGGGCCTCTCTTCCATCCCGACACCTTCCTTCCCTTATCCAGGCAGCTACTGGGTCAGTGACAAGAGGCTGCCGTCCTGCTCACTCAGCCAGGCCCTCACCTACTTTCTGGACATCACCACTCCCCCAACCCAGCTGCTGCTCCAAAAGCTGGCCCAGCTGGCCACGGAAGAGGCCGAGAGACAGAGGCTGGAGACCCTGTGCCAGGTGAGGGTCAGGGATGGTGGGTGAGACAGCGGGAGGTTCCAGCGTGGGGGCAGCCAGAGCCCAGAGCTAGTCCTTAGCGAAAGGGCATCCAACCCAGGTTCCCAGAGCGAGACTTGCGGAAGGATGCTGGGAAGTCAGGCGTCCTCTACTGTCCCGTGTGCAGGACACAGTTGTGTTGAGTGAACTGAAATTTTCTGAGCGTCTTCAGTGAGCAGCCAAAGCTCACTACCTTGGAAATTAGCTAGAAAGGGGAGCCACAGTGTCTAGCCTGCCTTTGTATCCCTCAAACCCGGAACAAGCTTGGCACTTAAGAAGTGTTAGAGGGTGGATGGTGTGGGTGAGTTGACAAACGGCCGTAGTGACAGATGGGTAGTAGAATTAGTAAGTTAATGAGAGAATGCATTAACTCAACTGCAACTTTCTGGGCTCACGTCTTAGCAAAAGGCAGTGAATGTCGTTATTATCATCACCATTATCACTAATCATCTCGATTCCAACCACCTCCACTACTGTTATTCTCTCTCCGCACTATACTAATTTGGCACACGTTTTCTCGTTTAATTCTGACAACATCCCCAGGAGGTAGATGGTAGATATTACCCTCATTTTACAAAGTTTCAATAATTGGGACAAGATGTCACAGCTAGTAAGAGCATCTGGCCACAAGATTTGAACACAGGTCTGATTGGTTCCAAAGTCTTGGCCCAAATAAGATTATGGTAAAGATGTGACCCCCACTCATGAGCTAGTGAGGGTGGAGGTCTAAGCATGCCAGTTAGATAAATGCCACCCACTGGACTGAGTTCCTCCAGGACAGGAACTATTTCCTCGGTGCTTAGTATCTCAGCACCCTGGACAGCGCCGGGGACAGCACCACGTTCAGTGCGTGAACAAATGAATGGATACTGGGTTGTGACACCCCTTCACCCGAAGTGGGGCAGGCACCCTCGGTCTCTCACACCGCCCTTGGCTTCCAGCCCTCCGAGTACAGCAAGTGGAAGTTCACCAACAGCCCCACGTTCCTGGAGGTGCTGGAGGAGTTCCCGTCCCTGCGGGTGTCAGCCGCCTTCCTGCTGTCCCAGCTCCCCACTCTGAAGCCCCGGTACTACTCCATCAGCTCCTCCCAGGACCACACCCCCACGGAGGTCCACCTCACCGTGGCCGTGGTCGCGTACCGCACCCGAGGTGAGCAGGGGCTCTGGAGTGGCCCAAATATTTACTATTTACTGGGCAGCTGCTCAGCGTCTCTGGGCTTCTGTCCCCTCACCAGTTAACCAAGGTGGGAACGCCCACCTCCCAGAGTTGTCGACAATAACAGGAGGTGTGCGGGAGAGACTCCTACGAACCAGGCACTAAGCGAACCCCTTTGTGTGTGTGTTATTGGTCACCATGTGGGGTAGGTTCTGTGTGCATTGTACAGATGAGGAAACTGAGGCATGGAGAGGTTAAGCCACTTGTTCAAGGTCTCACTGTCAGTGAGTGGGGAGCTGGGATTCAAACCCGGGTAGTCTAAGTGCTGAGTCCACGTCCACCACTCTGCTGTCCTACCACTGTCGGGACAATTTAATGCCATCACACATGGAGAGCAGCCACCCTGTAGCGGGAGCCCGGAGATTCTTAACCTTGCTCAAGGGCAGCCTGGATTCCAGGATGGTCCTGCATTGGTTGTTGATTCACGCACGCAGCTCATTCCCTGATGGATTACTTCACACCTGGCCACACTTGGCCCCGTGATGGCTGTGGAAATACAGCAGACATGGCCCCTGCCCTCACGGAGCATCTAGAAGGGCAATGAAGAGAGAGGCATAGAAATAATTAGGTGATTCTCACTGCGTAGGTGCCAAGAGGGAAAGTGCAGGGTCACTGAGGGCAGAGAATGGGGGGTGAGGCTGTCATAGACTGGGGGGGCCAAGAACTCATCCAGGTGGTCCTGGCCCCTCCACTGGACCAACTCTGCCCCCTGCACTGCCCCGCGTAACTGAGCATTGCCTGGGTAGGCAAAGCTGGGAGCTGCCCACACCTCCGAGCCCTCCGTCCTCTGCGAAGCACGATCACGCAGTTCTAACAACTAGGCAGAGCCTGTTAGCCCTGCTGGAGAGCACCCTCGCAGCCCGGGGGAGGAGGCAGGGTGCCCTGTGAGAGTGAGAGTCAACCCAGAGGAAAACCAAGGGGACTTCTCCAAGCTGGTTGGAGGCCTCCTTCAAATGCTGGGCCATCGTGAAGCAAATGCAACCCTGAGAAAACTGGAGTTTCTTCAGGCCCAGGAGGGGCCACTGGGGAAGGAAGTAAGGTGTCAGAGCAGGCCGGAGTGTTGGGAGGTCATCCTCCACCCAGGGTTCCTACCAGCAAGAGCTACGCTCAGGAGGACACACAGCAGTGGCCACCCCCGAGGGGTGACTTCGTGCTGCTGTCTGTAGAGCTAAGTGTGGCCTGGAAGGGCCCTGGAGAAACGCTACTGGAAGGAGCACTGGATAAGGAGTCAGGGAACATGAGCTATTCACTGATTCCGCCACCTCCCTAGTGACCTCTTGCAAGTCACTTTCCCTCTCCACACCCGGTTTCTGCATTGGCGAAAGGAGCGGCTTGCGGCTTCCCAGCCCCTGTCAGTCTCCCTCCTCTCTGGGCTCACAGAGCCTGCGTCTCAGAACCGGGAGGACAAACAGGCCCTCATTAAGCCCTGCCAGTACCTGAGCCGGGCAGTCCAAGGAGGCGCATCGGTGTGGGGGGAGCAGCCGGTACAGGGGGCGCGTGGGCAGCGGGGGGGACGTTGGTCAGGTCCGTGCTGTCCTTGCAGATGGCCAGGGCCCCCTGCACCACGGCGTCTGCAGCACGTGGCTCAGCAACCTGAAGCCCCGAGACCCAGTGCCCTGCTTTGTGCGAAGGTAAACACCCCCTCCACTCTGTCCCCTGCGGGACCTCCGACCCCGGGTGTTCTGGACGGAAGGGGGGGATCTGGGGTTTAGGTGACCCTTGATCTATAGAGCAGGCCTTGGGCCGTGTTCCGTGCCCTGGCTGAGCTGCGAGCAGGGGTAGCGGTGACAGCAGTGCCCGTGGGGTCCAGAGTACAATGAGCTCGGCCCTTTTCCAGAAGGCCCCCAGGGGAGGGGACGGTGTGCCTGGACGGAGGAAACGAAGCGGCCTCGGGACTTGGGAGATGAAATATGAGCTGCTTTGCCCCCCAGCCCCACCACACGCCAGCTCCCCAGCCCCTGTCCTACGCCTGTGTCCGGCCCAGGGTGTTAGAGGACTGGGCTTCTCTCCTCTGTCCCCTTCAGTGCCAGCGGCTTCCATCTCCCCGAGGACCCCTCCCTACCTTGCATCCTCATTGGGCCCGGCACAGGCATCGCCCCCTTCCGCAGTTTCTGGCACCAGCGGCTCCATGACTCTGAGCACAAAGGTATGGCTCGCGGGGTCTAGGGGGGAGGGGACACCAGGTGGCCAGCGCCTGCCTAGGAGTAGAACTGCAGGCCCACAAACGTCGCCTGGACGACGACGTCTCCAGGGAAGGCCTCCCAAGCTGGCCTTGGCCTGTGTGGGCCTCTGTGGGGGTAGAATTGCTGTCTGCCCATGTCTCCCACATTGGAGCCAGGGCTTCTGGTCTGGGCGGTGGGTTAATGGAAAAGTCACTTCTGCTCTCCTGATGGGGATCCTGTATCTGCGCTGCCACATATGTGGCTATGGACGCGTGATCTGAATGCCCCGGGCCTCAGTTTCCTCATCTGTAAAATGGGGATAACGCTAGATAGGATATTTGTGGGAACTAAATGAGAATTGGAGTTGGGCCTTGGGGCATGGGCGCCCTCTAGTGGCCACCTTGGTAACTGCAGCCTGCTGTGTCTTGCAGGGCTCCGAGGCGGCCGCATGACCCTGGTGTTCGGGTGCCGCCGCCCAGACGAGGACCACCTGTATCAGGAGGAGATGATGGAGATGGCCCGGAAAGGGGTGCTGCATGGGGTGCACACTGCCTATTCTCGCCTGCCTGGCAAGCCCAAGGTAAACGCGGCCTCACAGCAGGTTAAACACCCACGCCACCGCCACCGGGGTTCGTGCCCTGGATCCCCAGCAGCCGTCACCTCTCTGAGCTTCAGCTTCTCAGCTCTAAATGGGGACCCTTACACAACCATCAGAGTGACGCTGTGAAGCGCACACGTCCTTTCTGCCAGCAGAGGAGAGGTTCAGGACTGACCCAGGTTCCCACGGTGGGTTAATCCCCAGCGCCCGGCCTGCTGAAGGTGCCCAGCGGGGCCCTGCGACACACGACTGCCCTGGGAAAGATGCTGCAGGCTGGCTCTACACTCCAGCCCAGCGAGGCTGGCGGGCGGCCGCTGCTCCCACCACGGCCTCCAGATGGGCTCTGCTGCCCCAGGACTCTCTGCCCCATGAGCCTGGGGTGTCGATATAGACTCTCGGCCCTCACACACTTGTGCCATTGGGGCTCCTCTCGGACCCAGTGCTCTGAGCCAGTGCTGGGGCCCCTGAGCAAGAGCACAGAGTCCTTGATGGACTCCGGGACCTTCTGTCTAACTGGGGAGCCTGGTGTCTGTGCTCCTGCCCTGAATTATAGCAGAGACCTGAGGGACAGTCTGCACTGGGAGGCTCCCTTTCCTGGGGTGTAGGCAGAGCCCTGATTGTGGGTACCTGGCTTGCTTGATGTGCCATGGAAGCATGGTGAATTGGGCGACAACCTGGGAGCCCCACCGGACAGTCAGCCCCTCGAGGGCAGGACTGTGTCCAACATTCATCTCTCTCATCCCAGCTCAGCCCCCAGGCATCTGTGCATGTCCTGACCCTGAGCTGGATGCAAAAATCCTGTGCCCCAGGCAAAGTCCTGGCTGGGAGGGGCCCGCTCTGCAGCCTCAGTGGCCCCTCCCTGCCCCCTGGGGCCTGCGGGCCTGCATGCCGGCCTCTCCCAGCAGCTGAGACTGGAGCCGCCCTTTCTTCCGCTTTTAGGTGTATGTTCAAGACATCCTGCAGCAGCAGCTGGCCGGCGAGGTGCTCCGCGTGCTGCATGAGAAGCGAGGCCACCTCTACGTCTGTGGGGACGTGCGCATGGCCCGGGACGTGGCCTGCACCCTGAGGCAGCTGGTGGCCTCCAAGCTGAGCCTGAGCGAGGAGCAGGTGGAGGACTATTTCTTCCAGCTCAAGGTGTGTGGGCTGAGGTGTGGGCCAAGGGCACAGGCCACGGGAGCCAGGACAGCGGGCAGGACCAGGGAGTCAGGCCCAGGACAGTCCTGGACCCCAGCAGAACCCCAGAAGTGGCTGAGGTCTGAGCAGGATGGGCTGCTAGAAGGCCTTGCGGCACATCCCAGACCGTCCCAAAGGACAGGGCAGCTTTCACAAGTCAGCGGACATGTCTGGTTTTCCATCTGTGGAATGGAAGCAGGAGAGTCTCCCTGGCCTCTCTCTTCAGCTGAGGTGGGGCTGTGAACACCAGGGACAGGAAGGCTGTGCCCCCATCAGCCTTGTGCGAACTTCACACTTGTTAGCTACACCTAGGTTGGCGTCTGCTCACCCTCGTCCCCGCTTGCAGGAAGGACTCACGTTTTAATGATGGTACTAGTAGTGACATTTACCAGGGGCTTACCCTGGGCGAGGTGCTTGCCCAGAATGTTCATGCGGCATTTCCTGCAGACCTTGCAAGCACTTTCCGAGGGAAGCACTATTATCACCCCCATTGTACAGAGGGAAGGGAGACCTGAGGGGTCCGTGGCAGTGTGAGAGCACAGAGTTCAGTCTGCCTCTCTCTGTCTGCAAAGCTTTTATTGAGCACCTACTATGTGCTGAGGAGAGAGCAGTAAACAAAAGAGGTGAAAATCCTGCCTGGATGGAGCTTCCATTGCACCGGGGCCGGCAAAAGCACATGAGGAAAACGTGTAGTGCTTTGGAGGAAAATGAGGCAGGGAAGCAGCCCAGGGAGAGTCCGGAGTGCAATTTTAAATAGGGTGGCCAGGAAAGGTGTCACGGGAAGGTGACATTTGAGAAAAGACCTCTGGGAGATGAGGAGGGAACCCTGTGGATATTGAAGAAAATAGACTTCTGGGCTATTCTAGAAGGAGCAGCATGTTCAACGGCCCTGGGGTGGGAGTTAGTCTGGCGAGTTTGAAGAACAAGGAGATCACAGGCGTTTCCCAAAATATGTTCATCAGACATGTCCATAGATGTTTGGCATTGAAATGGTTCCAAACTCAAATAGCTTGGAACATGCTCAGTTAGACCAAGGCAAAAGCATTGCTTTTCTACAAGACGTCTCAGAGCTTTTAACATGCTACTGTGCGTGGTGACACTTCAAGACTGGGAGAAAAGAGAGTACGTAGCATTTCCCAAAAGTGTGGATGTCAGAGCTCACATTCCTGGAGCATGTTGTGGATAAGCGCTGGGCAGGAAACGGGATCGCCAGCCTTCCGTACAACTTGGGGAGGTGTTAGACGGTCCACAGTAGAGCAGATCCTGGTGGGGCTGAAGAGTCTAAACCAAATTCCAGCATCATCTAAGCAGGACAGTTGGCTCGTGAATGTCTGTGTGACAAGGACGCTGGGGCTCGTCCCAGCCTGGGCTTGGTGTCAGAGGCGCTGGACCGGCAGAGCTGACACACTGTTCTCTGTTTCCCCTTAAAGAACCAGAAGCGCTACCATGAAGATATCTTCGGTGCTGTATTTCCTTATGAGATGAAAAAGGACAGGGCAGTGGAGCAGCCAGGCCACCTGGAGATCTCAATGTTCTGACGGCCCGCGGGGCAGGTTGCAGCTGCTGACACAGAACGTAATGATGGAGTCAACTCTGGATCATCTGACGTCACGGGGCCTGGGGAGACGGAAGGCAGTGATACCCTCAAGGCTAACATCTTATTTCTTCGCTTTCTTCCCCACCAAGCCCTTTACTTGACCTGCTACCAAGTAGCACCCTGGATGGATTGGAGCCTCCTCTCTCGAGCTGGGGCCTCCCTGGTCCCTTGGAGACGAAATGCTCAGTGCCAGGCCTGGCAAGCGGTTGAGAAAAAGATGGGACCTTCTGCTGATTGCACCACTCTGAGTGACCACCAGGGGGCGCTGGCAGCCACTCTGTATTTAACCTCCGGTGTACAGTTATTTATGCCTCTGTATTTAAATAAACACCCCCGAGTCTGCTCCCAAGGGCCACTCGGGCCTTCCCTGTATGATTCCTCGATGCCGATATTTATAAGAAATACATTTTATTTTAATCACACTGTATGTGTGTGTGTGAGTGTTTCTTAGGGAAAGTGGCCCTCAGTTACTCATACCGGGGGAGGGGCAGGTGGTGCCACAGGCTGGACAAAGGTCCCCACAAAGGGACGTCCCATCCAGGCCATGGCTGCTTCTGTGAAGTGCCTGCCAGGTACTCCGGCAGCAGATGGAGTTTTGTGCTTGTCCGAAGACCTGCCCCGGGGACCAGGGGCTCAGGCTGCGAGCCCTGAGCGCCAGACACTGATGCATCTGAACGACGTGGCCAAGAATCCGCTCACCTAAGCTGGGGCTTCTCATGCTCCAATGCGCCCACGAGTCACCCCGGATCTTATTAAAATGCAGACTCTGATATAACAGGTCTGGGGCAGGAGAGCCTGCATGTCTAACAAGGTCCCAGATGACACAGACATTGCTGGGCTGAAGACTGCACTTTGAGTCCCGCCCTGTCCCCGAGGGATCAGTCTTTTTTCTTTTTTTTCTTTTTTTTTT
>CAUYSK010041977.1:0-18015 GCA_963575035.1 Avahi laniger | reverse complement strand
GTTTAAAAAAATTAAAGTGCCCTTCGACTTGTGTGTATTGTGTTTTCTTTGTTTTTTTTTTTTTGAGACAGAGTCTCACTCTCTTGCCCTGGCTAGAGTGCCGTGGCGTCATCCTAGCTCACAGCAACCTCAAACTCCTGGGCTCAAGTGATCCTTTCGTCTCAGCCTCCCGAGTAGCTGGGACTACAGGCATGTGCCACCATGCCCAGCTAATTTTTTCTATATATTTTTAGTTGTCCAATTAATTTCTTTCTATTTTTAGTAGAGACAGGATCTCGCTCTTGCTCAGGCTGGTCTCGAACTCCTGAGCTCAAACAATCCGCCCGCCTCGGCCTCCCAGAGTGCTGGGATTACAGGCGTGAGCCACTGTGCCCAGCCTTACTCTTTGTATTTTTATGTGTATTTTTAGAAAGCCTTTGTGTTTATATGTGTGCTGTGAGCCATTGTAAGGTTTGAATAGGGATCTGACAAAATCAGATGATGTTTTCAAATAATCCAGCTGTTGAAGGAGCCAGATGATTAGTCTATAGTCAGCAAGTGTGACACAGAGAGACCAACCAGTTCGGAAGCTATAGCAAAGCAGAACTTAATGCTTGGAGTACACGGTAATATAGAGATAATGAGAAGTGGTTGGCTATGGGATGCATTTTACTTACTGATGGATTAGACGTGAAGTGAGGAAGAAAGAGGAGTCAGCGATGTCCCACACATTTTAGCCTGAAGAAGCAGGTGAAGGAAAGCACATTTGCTAAGATAGGTAATGCTGGGAAAGCACCAGTCTGGGGAAGGAGCTATCAAGGGTACATTTATTGATGTGTTGATTTTGAAATAAATTTTATATAGCCAATACATTAGTTATTTAGCTAGGTGAGTCTTCAGGAGCTATATAACAACGAGATAGATGTATTGGCATCTAGACAGCATTAAAGTTATAGGACTGAATGATCTACAGAGTAAAGAACACATTTCAATAACATACATTTCTTTTGCATATTTAAGAATATTCATCAGACATTGCTATTTCTTGTTAGAAATTTCAAGGAAATTTTTCTCATTTTCTCAGGGACAAAGAACAAGCCACTGCATGCACACACACACACACACACACACACACACACTCACACAAAACTCATTCTCTTAAATGACTGTTATAATATTGAAATATGATGATGTTTTAGGACCTCTTTTTTATTCTAATAGAGATATCCATTTCCTGAAGTGGTAACACTGAGAAATTAAGCACATGAATGCATGAGATGAGCTTCTCATTTTTGCTCACATTCTATGGTTTATGACTCATTGGTTACCTTCAATTTTCCCCCATTCCTCCATCAAGCTTTTGAGTGGATCTAAAGAGAACGTGTTCTGTCATATTTAAGACATCCCAAGACAGAATATGTACCTGTGATTATATCTCTTCGGTGTCCACAAGATATCATAGTATCTTTTTTTCGGCTCATCTTTCTTGCCCCCTTGCCATTTTGGACGATAAAGAACCAGCTCATAAATGTTTAACAGACAAGATAAGCTAATAAATACAGCTCTAAATATCATCCCCTGACAATAGCCAAAAAATTATCTGTTCTGGAATAATTTCTTATGCCAAGCAAGAAGAGCTCTCTATAAGCCAAAATTAAAAATAAAATCTACATTTCAAATGAGATATTAGCAACTCTTCTGGCATTTAAATGACATATCTTGCTATTTATATCAATAAACTTTTAATTTCATACCAATTCATGACATTGTCTTTACTAATGAGTAGGGATTTGCCCAAGGAAATTGGTGATACCCTCATTTATAAATTCTTGAATGGTCATTGAATTCATTTAAATTAGTAATTTAGCTTTCTAATAAGTCTCAGTAGTTGAGATTTTTTAAGAATCTAAATCCTGATATGAAGTTAACAGAGATGTAATGAATCACCTGACAACTCCCTCATCCTCAAGTTGCTTTTTTTCATCATTATTACAGTGATTCAGAGGAAATAGTAAATTTTTTATTATCCTGGTCATTGTTTACATTTTATTGAAGGATATCCCTGAATATGAGGAAGTAATTTTTTGATAAATGAATTTTGAAAATAATAAATATATAAATATTCTTTAATTTATAGAGCTTGGGTCAAATCACCATCCTATCAGTATTTTGATTAGGATGTGGGTGGAGGGCATGATATTGAGGTAATAGAAAAAGGATTGTTCTATTCAAGGAATATATTTTATAATATATTTTTTGTAAAAATTTCCTTTATCTTTATAATTAATATCACTATGCATTTCTTATTAGTTAATTAAACAACTTCTAAACATAGATTATTTCAATCTATGGTGTATTTTCTTACTGTAATTATGAAAATAGAAAATGTTAAACAAAAACAGTTTTAGGATATTAAAAGTATGGGCTTAATAAACCTTGATAAGCATTAATTTATCATTGTAAGAAAAAAGTTTAGAACGTTTCCTGTTTTTGTATGTGAACAGGTTTCTTGATTTTGCTTTATTTTTTTGAGTCTACTTTCTGTGAAAAGGAAGAAAAGTCTAACATTGGATAACATAAAAATAATTGTCTATAACCCAAATATAATTCATAATTCAAACTGCATAAGTCTCCTGCAGCTGCTATATAATAAAATGACTTTGCATATCATATCATACAAAATGGAAGGTCCAAACATTTTGTATTTAAAAAACTTTGCATAATTAAAAAGTAGGTCAGCACAGTTTTTGCTGTCCCAGAAGGGAGAAAAGCTCACCAGAATCTATTCACCTACATGATTTTAAATGTTTAGACTAATATTTTGTTCTGTTTACAAAGGTAATAAATATATACTTATTGAGGACCATGTGAAAATAAAAGAAAATAAAAGGAAATAATAAAATTAATCTACCTTCTGCCACAAATAGCATTTGAAAGTCCTAGAAAGTACTTTTTAAATATGGATCACCATATAATTCATCATTCATATCCTAGTTTTTAAACTTAATTTTATAGCATTAAGATTTTGTCTTGATATCAGAATTATTTAAATTACCCTATAAATGATTATATTATAGAATAGAATATGACTTTGGTATTATTTGATTATTTTCTGTTGTTGAATATTTCTTACCAGTACTACTCATATAAATTCAGCGTCTACACTACCAGAGATATCTTTTGTTAAACACAAATCTTTTCAAGTTACTACTTTCGAAATCATTAAATGATTCCTCTTCAACAGAAAGTCCAGATCTCTTAGTATTGTATGCAAGTGTCTTCTCAGTCTGACTCTAGAGGGCTTTGGTTTCACACCATAAGGACAGTAGCACCTAGTAATACTGATGTTGGATTTTTCCCAAAAGAGCTATTTTTTCTCATGCTTTTATGTTAGGACCTGTGCTCTTCCTTCTCTATCATTTACACCCTTTGTCCTTTTCCTCTTGCACACTCATTTCAGATACAACCTCCTCTTTGAAAACTTTTTGACCATCCCCAGCCCAGGTTGAGTTAGGTACCACTCACTTAGGCTTCCATATTGGCTTGTATAAACCTCTGAGCACCTATCATCAAATATTAAAAACACCTGTTAGCACATGTTTCTGCTGTTTAGGTGGTAAGCAGCCTGAGGGCTGAGTATGTACAGCAAATATATTTTTGCTTCACCACTGGGGGCTTAGGGCTTATAAAGGTATTTGTTAAATAAAATTAAAAATCATGACATTTACTAAGAACTTTCCAATGTACCAGAAGTTGGTCTGAGTCATTTGCATGTATTAACACAATTAAATCATCACAACAACCCTATGAGAGAAGTGCTATTATTGACCATTTTTAATTTTTTTTTGTTTTTATTTATTTTTTCTTAATATGTAGATGGAGAAACCAAGACATAGCAAGGTTAAGAACCATGCTGGGGATTAGACATTTAGCAAACCTCAGAGCCAGGTCGTGAAGACAGACCCCCTAGAGCAGAAACCTATGCCAGATGTTTTTTCGCCATGTGCAAAGAACCCAATGACAATCATGAGATATAACTTTAAAGCAAATGACTAATGCAAACAGTAAGGATACACATTCACTGCCTCTACTTTAGTTCCTAGAGTTTCAAAAAACTTGGGAGTCAGAAGGGATAAATGATTTACCAATGTTTTTTAGCTAGTTAGGGTCATATTAGAGAACAATTAATTCCCCTTTCCCTCATTCTAATACACTTTCCCACTAGATGAAGCTGATTTATTAATAGCACATCTTTTTTTGTTAAATTAAGATATAGATTCAAAGAAAATAGAACCGTAAATCACTAAAAGAGTATAGTTATTGCTTTTATTAAAAGCCAAATTTTTATAAAATATGTAAAAGACTCTGGTCTTGACAAACAGGCTTAATTGTGAAAAATAAATGCACCACAGTCCTTCAAAAGAGCTGGTGTCCTAGATCTCTTCAAGTCCAAGTTGATTGGAAGCTTGCCTCTAGTCTATAAAAGGTCACATATACACACACACACACATCTTCCACACTTAAAACCAAAAGACCTAAAATAAGTGAGATAAGAAAATGATTGTATTATGCTTCAACAATAAATATAAAAAACTGAACAATGAAGTATTTCACCTATCTTTTGTTCGTGGTATGCCTGTGAAATTAACTGAGCCAGGACAGAAGGGGTTAACCACAGCAGTGTATTTACAGTATGAAAGTTTGAAGATTACATTCTTAGTGAAAGGAATGCTACTAAACAGTGCTTATCTGTAGAATAATCTCCCCCAAATATCTCCTTTCATAACAAGAAATGCTGCTAGAGATGATAACATGATAGAAAAATTACAGTGCAAACATAAAAGTCGAACGGACTTTTATCATCCAACTCCAGATACATGATTAAATCTGCTTCTCTTAACTCAAGCTTTTCTGCACAATTTTTCTTCCTAAATATGACTGTAAGTCTATCTTTCTTTTCAATCTTTCTTTCTTGTTTTCCTTCTTAATATGGAGTTCCTAAATGAAGCAAACTATCAGAGTCTACTGAGAATAATACTTTTCAGCTTCATATTTTATAGTTAATTACGTTATGACTCATAGAAAAAGTGATCCCAAGGTTCATAATTTTTCTTTTTCTAATTTCTCCTGTTCCAAAGCTGCCTTTCCAACATTTCCTCGCTAATGTAAACCAATAGTGGTCCTTGTTTGAAAGCAGTTCATCAGAATTAGCCTCAAGTGAGTCAGCTGATGTAAGAAATAGTAATAAATGAACATGTGTCACAGAGGGGGCTGTTGAGGAAAAAAAATCAGTTACCTTCTAGCACAGACTACAGGATAATTTATTAAAGTGTCAAAAGCATACCTTTAAGGTAAAGAAACAGCTGATACAAAATTTTCTGATTACCCAAAATGAATCTTTAATGGAAGTAAATGAAAAAGAACAAAATTGCCACTGTGTTGTTTGCCATTCAGAATTATTGGAAAATGGTTGATTTGAAAATATAATCATCTCTGATGAACTGACTACACAGTGAATAAAAGTAATTCCGAGGTTTGTTTACACATAGTAGGACTCCAAAATGGATGTTAATTATCATTTGTAAGCACTTTAAGTCATAAGAATTATCATTTTTTAAAATCACATGAAATCAGCTTGACAAAGGAAAACAAAGAGAAAGTCATGAAAGCAGATAGCATCTTTTTATATCTCAGTCTCACTAGTTTTTTGCAGGTTTTTACTTCAATTAAAATAAAAAAATCAGCATCCTTCATCTAAAGCAGCATCAAATAAAACCTTTATCTATACTTATAAGGACATTCTGATTAAAAAAATAAGGTTAGGTCTTCTCTGTAAGTAGCTGATAAATTGATAAGAGCTGCTTATTAATGTATTACAGAGAGGTTCAATTTATGTGTGCTTCACAATGACTTTAAGAAGCTGAATATTATTTGTACAATTCTATCCAGGATGACTATCTCATTTAATAAGCTTTATTGACATCAATTAGCAATGAAGTGGTCCAGGGAATTCATAAAGTAGGAATTTTATAGAATAGTATATTAATTAGGTTGACCTTATACATGTATCACAGACAGATTTGTTGGAGGAAGGAAGAAAAAAAGAAGGAAAGAAAGAAAAAGAAATTTCATCTTGCAACTGTTTTAGGTAGGGTAGATGAAGAAAGAAACCAAGTTCAAACAAACCATTATGGGTTGTTTTTGTTTGTTCATTTGTTTTCCTTTTTCAGCCGGGTTTGATGCTATTGGCAATGTAGCTTTAAGAGTACGTAAAAATTTGTAACTCAACAATCTATTACCAAAGACGGCAAATATTCCTTTTGGGGTCTGCTCCAGTCTAACTGTGAATAGTATGGATAGGCAGGAATAACAAAGTCTCACAATTGTTTGAGAATATGAAAAATTTCTATAGCACAGGTGTGGCCTACAGCAATTAGTGCAGGGAATATAGACATACCTATCAATCTACTTAGAATAGTGTATATTTAATATTATTAGTATTAATATTTTAAATCTCTTATTCCTTGTTAAAAAAAACTCTCTACAAATTACATAACATCCTTTTGGTCAAATATCCCAGAAAGTACTGACAAAAATATTCATCTAACATTCAGCTATTTCTAGCATCTGTGTGACAAAGCAGATGGATAAATATTGTCAAAAGTAAGTTTCAGGTACACAAACACACATTTCTATTTTCTTTATATTTGTATGACCTTTCAGCCACTTGATATCATGAGCTCGTAAAGTGAATATGTATCAATACTAAAATTATTGTGTTAGTCAAGGTTGTTAATGAAAGTCATAGCAATAAACACTACTAATAATAATTTGTGTAATTCTACATATTCTGTGATGCTTTGGTTATCATCCTGGTGTTTCAAATTCCTTCCCATTTTTTATTATTATTGTGTTGATCAAAATGAATGAGAAATACATGGTATGTGTTATAGTAAAAATTCATATTGCTTGAGTGGAAAAATCATAATTGTTTCATGGTCAAAAATACTATGACTTGGAAAAAATTCATATGGAGAAGGATAGCATTTTATGAATTTGGCGATCTTTCTCATACATCTTCCACTAACTTTTTTCTGATAACTGCTGCATTAATAAAGAAAGAAAAATTTTCATATTTCAATCACTACTATTCTGAAAGTAATATGTGATATCATGACTATCATTTTTTAAGCATAAATATATTAGGAATGTATAATGACAACCCCAAAGGTACCCAAACTAAACTTTGCAGAACCTTATTTCATTCCATTAACTTCTGCTTTCGATATCTGTAACTTAAGAGAAAATTCCTGCACACATCAATAATCTAGAGGTTTCCAGACTAGAGAGTTAAAATGGGAAGCCAAAGCCCAGATCTTCAAGTTTAATGATAGTACATGTGTTGCCTTTTCTTTATTTCTCCTTTGTTTTTCTTTGTTATAAACTTATCAAGAAGGCTTCCAGTTTCCAGTCTAGCATTTAAGAGCTTTGTAGTTGCAACTTCTCTCCAACAGGTAAAAAGCTGAACAAACTGGAAAATCAACAACTCGTCTTAGATCTCTATGAGAAGCAAGGTCACAGGGCAAAAGGGCAAACCTCTGCCCTCAAAATTGGAAAGACAGGCAAATGCAGACAATTACAGTGCACTGGGTCAGAACCCTCCCAAGCAATAACCTCTATGGGAATCAGTGCTGGGGTAGGAAAACCTGAACTGTAATTGACAGATTGTTAGAGGTTCGGTGTAGACAAGAGACCTTCAGTGTAACTAAGTCTGAAAGTCAAAAACTCTAGGAGTTATACCTCCCACCATTTGTTCATTTTACCTCCAAAAGCTCAACCAGACTGTCACAGTTAATATCAGAGAAAAATCCCCTTTTGCTACCTGCAGTGGCAGGAGAAAAGTAACTATTTTGAAATATGTCAGGGAAAGAAACATTATTAATGTCTACAGAATGGCAATGGCATGTGGCTATATCAGAGAGTCAAGACCTGGGATGCAAGGATGGAGCTAGACCATGAAGGGCCTCAAATAATGTTGAGGCAACTTCAACTTTAATCAAAAGTTCCCGAAAGCAGTGAACATTCCTGCAGGAGAAAGGCAGAGAGATGCTTTATTGTGATTAAATTGGTGGTTGATGCTGAATGAATTAGGGGAATAAAGATGGAAGTGCACACCAGTCCGGAGATTCTTGTAATAGAGCTAAAGAGACATAAACAGACTCTAAATTGGAATGATGAATATGGAAATTGAAAGGGATTGTAGTAAGAAAAGTGTCAGGGCAGAAAATCAATAGGACAGGCCACTGACAGGGTATGCAGAACAAGGGAAAACAATGAGTCAAGTGACATAAAGATTCTGAACTGCTTGGTGTGGAGAGAAAAGCATGTTCAGAAGAATGTGAAATGATCTAAAGACATTTATGCAGGAGAGGCCTACATTTCAGATTGCAACTATGGCACTAAAATTTTCAGGCTTGAAGGTAGTTGTGAGTCCTCTACTTTAAGACAATAATAGAAGCCAAGACCTTTAATAATGTTAGGAGAGGATATTGCATAGAAAGAGAAAAGGAAACTGTCATGTGCAGAACTCAGAGATCTCTTTAAGAAAAGGGAAGAACCAATAAAGGAGAAGAAGATAGTGTGAAATGAGAGTTTATGAACACTTTGTCCTCGGCAAGGACAAAGCAAGAGTCAACGTTGTCAAGTAGGGTTGAATGTCAAGGAGGATGAAGGCCTCAAGATTTGGCAATTAGGAAGTCATTAGTGGCTTTCAAAAGAGGAGTGAGTTTCAGAATAGAGGTCAAAACCAAAGCCAAATACAAAGGTACTAATGAGTCAGTGCCTGGGGGAAAAATGGAGGAATTTGAAAAATTTGGTTAGGGGAAGGCAGTAAGATATTTGCATAATAGCTCCCGGGCATAGTGAATTTCAGCCTATTTCAGGAAAAAGAGAGTAGATGACTGTAGGCAAAGTGACAGTGAAGAGGAGGGAAATAAGACTGCAGGAGTTGGCATCCTAAGGATAGTAAAAAGAAGAGGGTAATTAATAGGAAAGTTTCCTGAGAACGAATGAGAGTATCACTAAGGACACAGAGGATTAACCTTGGGCGGACCAGCCTATTTTACTCTGAAGAAGTAGGAGAAGAGAGAGAGGATAAAAGAGTTTGGAGAAGGTGGGAAAGAAGTTGCAGAAATCTCTAACCATCTCTTAGCACTGTTCCTTACATTAAGATTGGAATAACAGCTGTTATTTCTGTGGGGGGGAAGTTGCTGCATTATAGTCCACATCCATGTAGTGAGTGAAAATGTTAGTGAGGAAAAGGCATTCAGAACCTTGTCCTCTAGCATTTCCTATAAAGGAGGCATACTCTAATTACCTGCAAAGTAATTCTATGTGCAAGGATTTGTGTGTTAATGAAGCTTTTATTGAAAGTTGCCCTAACATTTTATTTATAGTCTTTATAGTCATCTTAATAAAATGTAATTGTTTTTTATTTGTGAATATTCTTACTCCCCAAACTATAACCTAGAAAATGGTACAAATGTGGAATCTACAAAAATAGATGTCATGTCGGGTTTTAGTCTGACATGTCAGTTCTTGGGGTGTTCATCTGCGAAGAATGACCATGAAACACCAAACAAAGGCAAGCAAGAAAATGAGGTTTATTGAGGAGAGAAAGATGGGACTGTAGAGCAAGAGTAAGATATAGGTTCACAGAGTACAATCCATACGCCACAGATGATGATCGGACGCATCGTCACAGCAAAGGGAGAGCAAAAGGAAGGGCAACAAAAAAAAATGGGTCGGTTATGGTCTGCATCTTGTTTTATAGTGCCCAGATTGGGACCTTCCTAGTGGCTCAGACATCACCATGGAACCACTTTTATTGGATACTTGGGAGTTGCATGAACTGAACCTTAACCACTCATGTGGGTTGTCGTAGGTCAATTTCCAGACTCTATGGTATCTATGCTGCTTGGCCCCTGGGCTAGAGAGTCCTCTGCATTCTTTTGCAGTTGATTGTCAGATTTGATTCATAGGGTGTCCCCTCCTCCCCCAGGTGTGGCAGTCTCTCAGGAGAGGATTAGGGTGGAGCAGGACCAAGATGGGGCCCACCCTTGTCCTTCTTCCCAGGTAGGGCAATTGCTGCAAGGCAACAGCACCGACTTTTGTCCCTAGGAGACCCCGAATCTCTATCTACCTAACAAAAAGGCTTTGTAAAATAGAGCTTTCCATTAACTATTTAGAATTTGTGCACGTGCATTAAAATAATGAAAAGACCCTTCTATGAATAAAGTAGCAAACAATTTGGGGTCACATAAGCATTGGGGCTGATAAAATAGCTTAAGAAAGGCACCAGGATTTCTTTAGGCCCAACTCTGTTCTAGCATATGAATATATTTTATATTCAAAAGCACAGTTTTCGTATTGACTGCAAGCCCAGTACTTTCCTTCTCACAACAAGGCCTTGTGATGGTGGTATCATTATCCCCAATTTACAGGTGGAGTCATTGAGGCTTGGTCAATAGCTGGAAAATGATAAAGCCAGAAGTTAGACAATAGGTACATCTAATACTCAGTTCAGAGCTTTTTTCCCTTGTCCAAGATTATCTTTCTAGAAGATACAACTGTTCCATTTGGAGACAGTTCATATCATTTTTGAAAGAAACTTATGATTGATGTCTGCTTTGACATTTTCTAAAAGTCTTTGTAAACTTCTATGCGGATTATCAATTTTACTGTGCCTCTCTTAAGTTTTGTGCTTTATTGCAAGTATGACTTAACTTCAAATGCTTTACTTCCTAATGTGAACACAAGCTTTATTATCTCTGCCAGAATCTTCAAGTTGAGAATAGACTTTATGATCATGGGTTTCATATTACTTAATATATTCTTCAAGGTCAACTTCAGTCTTCTCATTTCTTTGACTTCTCCTTAATATTTGATAAGTAATAACTAGTTATATAATTTGTATATTCATCACCTGTCTAGAGAAAATGGGACCAAAATACATTTAATATAAGATGTACTAAAATGAGCAATTCAAAAGTATTCTGGGAAGGAAGTCTGAAAGAATATCCCCCTTTTCCAAAGAAAGGATTATGAATTGAAGTATCCCATTTAGTGGCAAAGTAGGTAGTTTTTCTTTTGCTCAAGCACATGTGCTTTTGTAAGATATAAAAAAGTCAGCTTGGAGATGTAGACGTGCATGTTTTATACCATCAAAGGAATCCTTTAAGAAAATATGATAATATCCAATATGCCTAAATGTATAATAGGTGCGAGGAACCGACAGCTAAGCAAAGATGCGTGGATGAGAACCTGGAGGTGGAAAAAACATTAATAACAACAAGATCAAAAACACTAAGGGAAAGTAAAGCTGAAATAGAATATATTGGTGATTCAGATCCCCAAAGTATCAAAAATGTAGGATGAGGAAAAAAAAGCAGACCAAGTAGAGGATGCTTTAATATTCAGTGCCTGTCACAGACCCCCATCGTCTCTACAACAGAAATACCGATACTGTATTTCTTAGGCCACATCAAGTGTTACACATTGAGCTGATCAGAGAAACAATAACAAGACCAACAAAATTAAAGAGGTTAAAGGAAGAAATTTGGATCGAATGTAAGAAATAATTTGTGGATTAACAAGGAGGAATTAAAAAGTGATACAGTATACATAGAGCTATTTTTAAGAGCCTGACTTTGGAATCACAGACTCCGGTGTGTTAAGCCCGAGACTGTTCTATGGTGAGTGGGTTAGGCAATGCCTCCGAGTTTTAGCTTCTTCATCAGTTTGTCAGTTAAATGAACATTATAATGCAATGGCAAAGACTAGCATATAGGGGTTACTTTGTGAGTGCTACTGATTTGACATTTTTAATTTCAATTTTCCTCTTCATCAGCAACTAGATAAATAAATACTTCTAAGCTTGAACCATACCGAATAAGCAGGCTAAACTCTTCATACTTCTCAAGTATACTGTTTCTCCCTCGAATTTCAGTTGTAGTGAAGTTTAGATACATTCCAAGATGAGTGTGAAAAGAAATGCACAAGGGAAAGGTATCACTATTTAAATCTCAAAATTAGAAGGCTTATTAGGGCACCCAATTAGATGAGAAGAATCTACCTCCTTTTTACCATCATAAAGTTAGTAAAGAAACACTTGAGATTACCTGATGACAGTTAAGTGGAAAATCGACGAGTAAAATGTCCTCTTCTCCTGCTCACCAGTAGTCCAAGGGGTGAAAAAGTTAAGTTGCACGGGTAAAACAAACTCGTTATTTTAATAAACAAATTGAACATGTTCCAGTTGAGCAGATGTATTAACATTGGAAGGATTTTAAATGCCAAATTACTTTAAGCTAGATAGTTTGGGATTTCATAGAATAATTAAGTGGATCCATGCATGGATGCCTGTTTGTTTTTGTGCCAACAAGCAGACAGGCGGTGCTTATAAGTTTTAATCACATTGCCTCTTCTGTATAGCTGCAGCTGAATGTTTATCCTTGCTAATCAGAAAGTCGACACTAAACCTTATGGATGTATGACCAAGCAGGCATCCTCTTAAATAGCTCTGACACTTAATCCCTGAACTCCTGTTCAGCATTGCAATCTTCTCCTACCTGATTCTTAATACGATCCAAGTTCAGTTGCTACAGGTTTTCTAATTTCTGTTGATCTGATTTCCTTCTGTACAATAAAAAAATCATGTTTCATTTTTGAAGTATATTAATTTTTAAAATAAACAAGCAAACATACAAAAAAAAAAAAAAAGAGTTTGCTGCTGCTTCCCAAATTATCTCACATTAGACCAGGTATTCTTAAACGCCATTCTTTGTAAATCACCTAATTTCTCATATAAAACTTGATTTTTGAATTCAGATTCTTTGAGAATGAAACTTTGGCTAATTTTGGAATACTTGGTTTTACATCGGCTTCTTTTGTTGCTGCATTGCTGTTTTCACAGTGTGAAAACCGAAGTGTAATTCACAATAGATGAGTGGCTATTATACACTCCTCAAAAGGAACCACATAAGCCTATCTGGATAGATAATACCAAGTATTCACTAAAAAGCATAACTATTTCTTGTCTTTCTCAGTTTTCTCAGCCAGTCCTCCTGTGAGTTCCTTTGTTTGCAAATAATTCATAAAGCTAAGACCTTTGCACTCACACAAAAATACTCAACAATTCAGTTTGTTATTTGCCAACAAGGGGGCTGGGAAGTAAGGAGACAGGAAAACTTAGCATCATGTACCTGCTGAAATTTTTTCTCTCCATCACTCCTTCATTATGTCTTCCTTATCTTCTTATTGAATGAAGCAACATATGGTATCTAAGAATAAGAGAAATGAATTTTCCTATGAGCAAGTGTTAGTTCTACCAAAAACTATATGATAATGAGCAAAACCATAAACTGTGAACAGAAGAAATTTAAAGGTTTACAGTACTTCACAAATTAGACAATACTCCATGGTGGACAACAAGTTTTTGTCATTTCAGGTTTACAACCTGATTGTTTATGTCACAAATACTCATTTCTCTTCACTATGTCTTGGCAACTTGACATCTCCACAAGGAAAGTGTTTTCTGCCTCCATGTAGAGTTCCTCATTGAATCCAGGAATTGTCTCTATACGTCAAAGCATTTGATGTACATTCTGTTCCATTCAGTTCCAAGAATGAAGTGGGACGGTGGCACATACCAGCACTTCCCGCTGTCTCTGCTACATGGGACAGCGACGCCCCGCTCCTAGCCATCTCTATATTGTCAAACACTTTCTTAAAAGTTTGAAAAACCACCAATGACCTGCATTCAACTCACAGACTCGTTTTGTTTGGCAAATGTATTGTTCACCATTTTTAAAAACATGTAAATATATTAAAAATATTTACCTGAAATCTTTTGAAAAATATTGAGGTCATCTATTAGAGATGCTCTCTAGTTCAACACCGACATCACCACTCTCTATTCTCTTAAGCATGAATGGGATCTTTCTATTATTGTGTACCTTGCTTTTTTGTTTCCTCATTTACAAACTTAACCTGCTCAGTCATAACCTGATTGCCGGCCCCTATGTGCACGTGAGTTCGTGGTTCCTGCTCTAACTTGTGCCAGGAACTGTGTAGAGTCCACAACAAAGAAATGTATAAAACGTATCCCTGCTCCAGATATGCTCACAGCCTAGGGGAAGAAATAACTAATTTAAAAAGTGCAATAAATAATAGCAGAAAGCTGTGTTCAAAGTGCTTACAGGAATGAAGAAGAAAAAGAAAAAACCCATTCACATGTTGCCTCTTTGACTTTTCATTGAAGAAATGGCACTAAGAAAACATTTAACTCTTTTGTCAGTTGTGCCGAAATAAAAATACAAGATATCTATAAGGACACCAAATTAAAGCACAGGAACAATTTTCAGGCACACAAATTACTTTGTTTCAGGAGCAGAAGGGGCATGAATATGAAAAGCATTGCATTCTGAGACAATTTGTCATTATCAGAATTAGCGCTCTGTCAACACGAAATTTAGTTTCAGTAATTCTTTCCTGTTACCGCAGCTGTTTGCTGAGTTACCAGGTCCAAATATTCCAAGAGCTCCAACAGCAGTGAATGGACGAAACTTTTTAATCTGTAAGACAGACCATAATCTGCAATGGTGGACTGTCAGGGTATGGCTCATGTTAAACACTCAAACCTCAAGGAACTGCTATGGCAGGTAACCAAGGACGGAGCTGTTTTAGTGCCGGGAAATGGATTTTTATCAGGGATGTTTTTGTTCACAAGGCCACTCGTGTATTTAAAAATATAGCCTGTTGGCATGTAGATCAGATTTTGACAGCTTGGAAATTATGGAACATTTTGCTAGTATAATAAAAAGACTGAGGCTAGCAAAACCCAAATTTATATCTGTATACAAGAGGGTAGAAAAGAGGAAAAAGGAAGACAGAGGGGGAAATGGTGAGATGCAAAGAGGAAAACAATTTTCGTTTCTTAGATCTTCTTAGATATATGGTGCAAGACCACTGTGAGATCACTGTCTCACGATAGGATCAGCCCCCAAATCGCCTCATTTTATTCACTTTAATCAAAATTTCAATACCTCTATTTTTAAACATCATGATATATCTTTCGATAGTGTCAATCATGATATTTCAAAAAAGGATTTCTTCTAGCATGCTTCATTTAGTATCAACTGGAGAACCATTCAAACCCTTTGCATGACTTCTTTACTAAAAAGGCAATAAAGGCAAAAAAATCAGAGACTTGCAAATGAGGAACTAATACCTCTGAAAATTAACTCAAGTCAGTACTATAAGTAAATATTGGTTTATTCTATGTTAAATAAGTTTTAACATACATATAAGTATTACCTCTGTTGAAGTGTTTAGACAAAATAGTTCCTGAAAGTGCTATACCACTGTGGAAGATTGGAGAACTGTTATGGGAAAGCATATGATTATATCATAAGTTTATTGAAAACTTTCTCTGGTACTATATTGAATCCCGCTTCCCAGGAGGTAAGGGAATTCCACAAGAATATCTTAGCCAGAATTTACAACTCTCTGGCCGCTTTCAGTTATAAGAACTTTACACATGTTTTAAGTTAAAAATTGTGGTTTTAAATCCAAATAGAGTTTTTTTGCTTCTCCTCCCAGTGCTGACTCCATCTGTCTACCTCCCCAGCAGCAGGGAGCTGGGTGTGCACACATGTGTTGTGAGGAAGTGTGGAAGTGAGTGTGTGTAAGTTCACATGTGAGTGAGTGTATCTATGTGTATGTGAGTATATGTGTAAGTGTGCGAAGTCTAGTGCCCGTTCGTGGCAATGTAAGTACTCTGTATCCATAATAAACATTCTCATTCTGAAGTCTGTTTTTCTGAAATTAATACAGGTTCTCTTGCATCCTTTTGATTAATGTTAGCTCTCTCCATCCCTTTACTCTGAACACATATGAGTCTTTTCTTTTACAGTGGGTGTCTTGCAGACAACATACATTAATAGTTGAGTCTTGGTTTGTTTTTATAATCCACTCTGACAATCTGTCTTCTAATTGATATACTCAGACGATTTACAATTAACGTGATTATTGATAGGATTGTATTATACCTACCACGTAATAACCGATTTCTGTTTGTTGCATTTGCTCCCCTCCCCTTCTTGTCATCTTTGGTTTTAATTGAGCATTTTATATGATTTGATTTTATCTTCTCTTTTAGCATACCAATTATATATCTTTTTGTTTTTAGTGATTGCCCAAGAGTTTGCAATATACATGTTTTGCTAACCTAAGACTATTTTCAAATAACATTATATTGCTTAACATGCAGTGTAGGTACCTTATAAGACAGGATTCCCAGTTCTTCCCTGCCACTTCCTAACGGCACTCCTGTGATCGACTTCACTAATTCATACGTACGTATGCATATGAGTCATTCAGTGCATTGTTACTGTTAGTGCTATATACGGTTATATTTTAGATCAACTAAGAATAAGAAAAAAACAATGTTTTATTTTACCTTTATTTATTCCTTTAAACACTTATCCTTTCCTTATGTAGATCCAAGTTCCTGAACTATATCATTTTTTCTTGTTAAAAGTTAAGAACTTTTAACATTTTTTTCAGGACAGGTCTGTTGGCAAAGAATTTTCTCAGTTTTTGTTTTCCACTGAAAGTCTTTATTTCTCCTTCACCTTTGAAGGATAATTTGGTTGGATATAGAATTTTAGATCTGTGGTTTTTAGCTTTTAACAATTTAAATATTTATTCTACCTTCTTGTTTGCATTGTGTCTGCTAAACAATTCACCATAATTCTTATCCTTGTGTGCCTACAGGTCATGTGTTTTTTCTTCTGGTTTTCTAGGTGTGATTGTTTGTTTGCATGTTTGTTTCGTATTTATTCTGCTTGGTGTTCTCTGAGTTTCTTATATCTGTGATATGCTATCTTTCATTAATTTTAGAAATTTCTTGGCTATTATTATTTTAAATTTTCTTCTGTTCCATTCTTCCTTTCTTCTTATTATGGTATCATGCATGTGGTGCACCTTTTGATATGGTCCTATAGTTTTTGGATGTTTTAGTCTTGGGGTTTTTTGTTTTTTGATTTTGTTTTAATTATTTGCACTTCAATTCTTCAGGAAGTTTCTCTTTACCTCTTTTCAAGTTCATTTCTCTTTCCTTGGCCCTGTTGAGTCTCTTCATGTATCCCTGGTTCCCTAGTTAACACGGACTCATTAAGGATGCCCCAGTGTGGCAGGCATTCAAATGCTGCACTTCTCACACAGGCCTGTGTAAGGTTTTTATTTTTTATTTTTAATTATTATGGGTACATAATAGTTGTATATCTTTGTAGAGTACATGTGATGTTTTGATACAGTCATATGATGTGTGAGTTCTTCAGAAGTAATGGCAGTGGTGTTTGCTGCCCGTATCTCATAACACAACCATACTCAACCTCTTGTACCACCTCCCTCGGCCCCATAGGGGTCCACACGTCCTAAAGCCGCTTGCTCTTCCAGATCCCTTGCTTGGGGATGTTCTCTTGTTTACAGTTATGTTGCAAAATAACTTAAGCCAAGATATTTTCCCAGGTGTTGTGGGGAGAAGGGAAACTTCTCCTTCTGAAAGATCAACTCACAATAAGGTAGATTAATAAGAGAAAGAAATTTTAAATTTATTTACCATGTGCACAAGGAGAATCACAGTGATTACCCAATATCCCAGTGGGGTCCAGAAGTTTATATACTTTCATTTTAGAGGAGATGGGGGAGATGAGGAATATAGGTAGTTCTCCTGAGGGGCAATAAATGGTTGCTAGAGAGGATGAATAGCTACTTGAGAGAATGAAGAGATGGAGGGAAACAGATTGACTTGTAAATTATTCTCTTTGGAAATCAAATTAATCTGAGAGACAGGCATTATCCTTAAAATGTGTTTGGCCAGCTCTGGTTGTCTCTTGATCTTCTTTCCTGCTATATTTTGAGATAACAGGGAGAGGAAGGAAAGATAATTGTTCTTGATGGGTCCGTCTGGTT
>CAUYSK010041975.1:0-17061 GCA_963575035.1 Avahi laniger | reverse complement strand
CGCATCCACGCCAACATTTGTTGTTTTGGGTCTTTTTGATAAAGGCCAGTCTCACTGGAGATAAGTGATATCTCATTGTGGTTTTGATTTGCATTTCCCTGATGATTGCAGATGTTGAGCATTTTTTCATGTTTTTATTGGCCGTTAGTCTGTCTTCTTTTGAAAAGTTTCTGTTCATGTTCTTTGCCCATTTTTTGATAGGGTTGTTTGTTTTTTTTTCTTGCT
Organism: Avahi laniger; assembly: GCA_963575035.1. NCBI lineage: Eukaryota > Metazoa > Chordata > Mammalia > Primates > Indriidae > Avahi > Avahi laniger. Next base: position 16,836 of record CAUYSK010041975.1, on the reverse strand, counting down.
GATTTCCCTGAGTTCTATATAGATTCTAGTTTTCAACCCTTTATCAGCTGTGTAGCATGCGAATATTTTCTCCCATTCTGTACATTATCTGCTCTTGTGATAGTTTCCTTGTCTGTGCAGAAGCTTTTGAATTTGATCAGGTCCCATTTATTTATTTTTATTGTTGCTGTGATTGCCTTTGGGGTCTTCTTCATAAATTCTTTGTCTAGGTCAATGTCTGTAAGAGTTTTCCAACATTTTCTTCTAGAATTTTTATAGCTTGTTGCCTTAGGTTTAAGTCTGTTATCCACTGTGAGTTGATATTTGTGGGAGGTGAGAGGTGCGGATCCTGTTTCAGTCTTCTACATATGGCTATCCAATTTTACCAGCACCATTTATTGAATAAGGATTCTTTTTCCCAGTGTGTGTTTTTGTCTGTTTTGTCAAGAATTAGATGGCTATATGAGGATGGTTTTATATCTGGGTTCTCAGTTCTTTTCCGTTGTTCTATGTCTCTGTTCTCGTGCCAGTACCATACTGTTTTAGTTGCCATAACCTTGTAGTACAGCTTGAGGTCTGGTAAATTGATGTCTCCCAATTCGTTCTTTTTGCTTAAGATTGCTTTTTCTGTATAGGGTCTTCTCTGGTTCCATATGAAGCATAGAATTATTTTTTATAGATCTGCAAACAATGACGGTGGTATTTTAATAGGGATTGCATTGAATCTGTAGATCACTTTGGGTAGACATTTTAACAATGTTGATTCTGCTGACCCATGAGCATGGTATAATTTTCCACTTGTTTATGTCCTCTACTATTTCCTTCCTCAGTGTTTCATAGTTCTCCCTATAGAGGCCTTTCACCTCCTTAGTTAAATATATCCCTAGTAAAAAGCTTCTGTGACTTCTGTCATTAATCTTTTGTTTCTCATTTCTGCTATAGTTAATTCAAACAAAATTAGCAATAAATAAGTAGATAAAAATCAAACAGACTTACAAGTTAAGTGCTTTATTTTATTGTATTTTATTTTATTTTACTGTATAGTAATGAAATTAACATTTTTTTCATTTTTAAATTTAAGAAATTTTTGTATTTTAGAGCCAATATTCACATCCATATTAAAATGTTGGATACAAATGCCAGTGTTTAAAGGGCATATTTCTGGGATTAAGTATTGGAGTAACTTAAGGTAATATGGAGTGTGTTCTCTATTATAGTCAATTTGTAACTGAATTTGGTTCCAAAAATATGTGTCTTTGTAAAATAAAACAAATCATCAAATATAAAGATTATATGTAATGCAAAAACAAGAAGGTTAATATAGGACTTTTATACTGTACACTGATCTCTTTTGATACGATAGAAGTGACTTTGGATGATGCTACATTATAAATTCAGAGATCATATATTTTTTATGAGTCAAGAGTAAATTTCACTCCACATTCTGATCTTTTTCAACCAACACAAAGATAATTCTTAACTCGTATTCTTCAAGGTGTGAGAATTGTCATCTCAGGCATATTTTAAGTCTACTCCTCTCTTCCTTGCTATTGCAGTGGCCTAGAAATATACATAAACATCTGTGACATGAAAAGAAATAAAAAAAGGACCTTTATCATTCACTGCAGCAGGAGAGCCCCTACAATGCCCATTGCCCACACCAAGACAGCTCAGCTCTGAAAGTGCCAATGTTAAGAGCATCATCACCTTATGTCCAAACTCCCTAGATGCATTATATAGCTATTGCTCTTTGAAGTCCTGTCACCTCTCACCTGGGTGCCATGGGATGTTGCAATGCTAATCCTGACATGAGCTTTCTTAACTCCTGTGTCTTTTCCACAAGAAGGGGTCTTCCCTACACTCAGGGTCAGCCACTGTCATCTTCACTTCTCCAATTATGCCCTTTCATTCTCTCCTCTTCACATCTTTTTTCTTTCTAATTTATAAGGTGTGTTTGCTTTTTTATTTTGATATTATAGAAATGTTGTAAATACCCTAACAGCATTGCAATTTCAGAAAATGGAAAGTTTCCAACAGAATGACCATATCTAAATAGACTAAGTCCAATGAAGACCAATCATGGAGTTAATAAAAATAGTGTTATAGAAGAATAGGAAATGGTTCAAAAATGAATGATATATATTATATAGTGAAAATATCTCACATCTTAAACATCCACCAAGATCTGTCCTCTCAATAAACTATTAAACATGAAGCTGTTGTCTCATTTCCATGGTGTGGTTGGGGAATAATGTGCTAAATTCTATGTATTTTTTTGTCTCATATCATGTAATAAATGCATCTTCAAAGCTTAAATTACATTATTAAGAGTACTAAGTATGTTAATTATACTAGTACTTGATAGCTGCAATAAGTAAACGCTTTTTTTTTAAAATGTGAGTTTTAAACTACCGAACCTATATAGAAGGAAAAAGAGTATCATATGTTAAATTATCAAATTTTCATTTTGGGTCAAAAAAGAAGGGAAGAGAGAAAGAAAGCATGACATTATAGGGTGGAAAGTTAATAGGCATATTATTATTACAGAGATCATCAAATATATTTAAGCCCAAAACAGCTGATACCTCCAAATCACTAAAGATAAGCTGTCCTATATTGCATGTTTTCATTTGTTAACATTTAATAATGTTTTAATTTTATACATAAGGCAGTCACTGATTTACCTGCATCAGGTTTGGCAAGTATGTGAAATACCTGCCACAGCCATGCACACTTGCAATGACAATCATGCAGATTGATCACAGCAGTCTGCAGAGCTGAATCCTAAGGAACTCCTAAAATCTTTTCAACATAATGCTCCAAACACCCACCATTGATGGATTAGAGCCAATAATTGACCCTCCTAGATCTCTACGTTTTTCTTGAAGTAAGTTTCATAAGTTTCATCCTTTTAGTCTATGTTTTATGCACTGGCACTATATTACTTAGGGTGGATTAGACTGCTATAATAAATAAACTCAAATGTTGTTGGAATGCAATAGATGTTTCTTTTTTATGCAAAAGTCTAAGGTTTTTAGTTTTGGTTGACAGGAGACACTCATCCACATTAATATTCAATGACCCAAGCACCTTACATCTTGTGGCTTCCATGTAATTGCTATTGTATGATTATCGTATTTATCTAGCCAGCAAAAGAGAAGAGAGAACTTAGAGTAGGCAAACATCCTTCTTAAAAGCCTTGTCTCAGAAATGATTCACATGACTCCTCTCACATTCTATTGATCATATTTTGTCATGTGGACTCACTACTTCAAGAAAGCCTAGGAAAGGTATTTTAGCTTTGATTCCCAATATAATCCTGGGCAATTGTGTCTATAAGAGGAAAGCACAGATGTCGGTGGAGGGACAGTATTCTCTATAACAGGCATCACTGTCCTCTGACAACAGTTGCTGGAATTGCAAGCATTAATTTCAGAAGACAGCAGTACATCTCTATCTTATTGGAGTGTGGTTGTGGTTTTAGGATCTGGATAACTGAGAAGCAAGCACAGGGACATATTTCAAGATATGCAAAAAATAATAACAAATATACTTTTTCATTCAAGGAAATATACCAATACTCACTGTGCTATAGAGTCAAAATTTCACACTTGAATACACAGAAAGAACAATTATTTTCTAAAAGTTATGATAAAATTAAACTGCCAAATTTGCATTGAAATATTTAGACATTTATAGAAATAAGAAAAATTATTGATTTCTATAACTTATAATAGACTTCATATTTTTTTACATTTTTGCCTATTGTTGAGTGACATTCTGTCACTGCTTGCAATAGGAATAAATTCACAGAAAAGAAAAATGCATTATACAGTAGTAGCCCCACCTCCCTTAAATGAGGTTTCACTCTCTGAATATTAAATAAAAAATAATAGAAATAATTCATAAGTTTTTAATTGCATGCCATTCTGAGTAGCACGATGAAATCTCACACTGCCCTGCTCTATCCCACTGGGAATGTGAATCATCCCTTTGTCAAGCACATCCATGTTGTATACACTACCCACCCATTAGTCACTTAGTAGCCATCTCAGTTATCAGATAAAAAAAATAGTACATACAGGGTTTAGCAGTTTCAGGCATCCACTGGGGGTCCTGGAACATACTCATGGATAAGGGGAGACTACTATATTTGTGTTAATACATGTTAGAAACTCCAAACCATAGAATGTCCATTATTTTCCAGTTTTGATTCCATATGTTCTGATATTTGCATCTCAGGATCATAGAGTGAGACAGATGTGGTGACATTTTCAAAGCCAAGGAGTCATTATCTGAGAAACAACAATATAGAAGTCCAAAAATAATTATAAATGCATGTGTCATCTGGCTTGTATGGGCGAAAAAGGGCCACAAAGCAATACAGAATCAGTATATCATATATTCAAATTCCTTAAGATCTCCCCAGTGTTGGGCTACAAGTGTGTGAATAGCATTAGACACAATACAAATAGCACCTCACAATGTTCCCTCATCCCATTATCCTCTCTCAGGCCTTCAATTCATTTTGTAAAATACAAACTACAAACACACACACACACATACACACACATAGAGAGTCAAATATGGTCCAAATTTTATACCAGATCATAGCCTACATTGAGAAATTCAGTTATTAATATGTCATTTCACATAGAATTAGAAAACCACCAGAACATTCCAAAATTGAGCTTTGTCATTATTCTTCTGTTTGCCTATTACCATAAAAAGTTTTCCTTATCTAGTAAAAAAAATCTAAATTTTTTAGACTCTCAAAAAGGAAATAGTAAACATTTTTTAGCCTATTGCTTTCCAATACTTGATTACAACTATAATCAATGATAATATTTATTATAATTATAAAATAATCTACACAAAAAGAGTGTTGTGAGAAATGTAAGTACATAAAAGCTTAGACCAGTATCTGACTGGCATATAGAAAGCACTTGATAAATGTGAGCAGCTATGAAATATGGGAAAATATTTATAAAAATGAGATTACTAGCTTTTATTTTAGGATGTTAAAAACATACAGGCAAACTCCAATACTTGTTTTCAAAAGAGCAATATGAATGATAACTCACTTATTAGTGGTTCCTCATCTCTGTTTGCTATGCCAGTGCCTCCTTGGGAAATGAAATACACAACCCCTACATTTAGCACTCAAGAGCTCTGCCAGCATGGAACACATTAAGCTTCATCAAAATGCTTTTGGAGTCCATGAAATGCTCTGTTACAAGGAAGCCACACTAGAACCAATTATTAAGTGACTGGAGAGATAAATGTAGCTATTAATACTGCACACCTGCCGTTCTTCCCTCTGCACTTTGATCTAACAGATGATAATTTGTAATGGCACAACCTCAACACCCTCCCACCTGTAGTTTATTAGGAAATCAGCCAAGTCACAGTATTGCTTAGCTACCAGCAGCAGGGAGGTAGACATGCAAAGAGTCAATTTTTGTCATTTCACAGGTGACACCTTCATCCAGAAATCACCCTCAGCATCTGCACTGCCCTCATCCACACAGGACTTGGCCAGTGGTATGCAAATTAAGCATCCCAATGGGCAGATGCCTCTTCCTATTAGAGACTCTGGGTTTATGGATTACTGTATAATTTTTGAAAGAGATGTAAGAATGAATTATTCTTACATGTGTGTTTGCCCGATTTATGCCTAAGGCAAGTAAAACACCTTATATATCTTCCCCTAGTATTTTTTACACACTATGTGAACTTCATATAAAGGTGGAGCCTTTGGAAAGTTTTTTTTTTTTTTTTTAAACATGGGAACAACCATGTAACTACTTATTCAGCTGTAAGAGAGAAGCTATTAGGTTGTATCTTCATTAAATAACATGGTAAAAAATAAAATCATTACAGGACAAAAATTTCAATTTTGAGGGAGGTTTTGCATTGACTTATCATTTTCATTTATTGGATTGTAATCAGCCTTTATTTGCATCAAAATACTGTCACCATAAAATAGTAGTATAGAAGCAGAGAATTTTTATGTTTATGTTTTCAATATTTCGTTATCATAGAATGCATGTAAGAATTCAGAAACAGTACATGAATAAACACCAGAAGTAGCAGAAAAATAAATCATTTCAAAGCAAAAGTAGACTTCAAGTCCAGAGTGGCTGTTCATATTTTATGAGAATTTAACATATAGTCAATGAGTGTCTCTGTGGCAAAATAGATCTAAACTAAGTGATGTGTTTTTTAAAATTATTTAAGATAACAGGATCAAATTCTCTTTTGTTTATGGAATCTGCTTCCATTCATAGACAGTAGTCTCATCATTACAGTTAAAATTCCAATATCATGAGAAGAGGTTTTTGTAGGTTTTTTTTGTTTTTTGTTTTTTGGTTTTTTTAGTTTGAAAAACATTTCATCTAGATTCATTGCTAGTGTCACTTGGAAGCTATTTATATAATATTCATGCACTTTATCTTTCTAGAGATGTTTTAATTTTCCCAAAAGAAACATGGAATTATTTCTCACATCTTTTTACAATAGTTTATCTGTTCATCTCCCTTTTAATTGTAAAATCACAAAAGTGGCAAATTCTTCATGACTTGACATTCACAGGCTTCCATGGATGTTTCAGTGAAAGAAAACCAAATACAAAATAAACTTCACATATGAAACAAACCTATCTAGTATATTAATACAAACTGAGATTGTGATAACAGTCTTTGATACATATCCACATATCTTAGCAAAGGTTGAGAACAGAAATGATTTCTATTAGGGTTCTCCAGAGAAACAGAAATAAAAAATACAGTTTATTATAAGGAATTGGTCCACATAATTATGGAGGCCGAGAATTCCCATGATCTGCCACCAATAGTGTAAATTTCAGTCTCAGTTCAGAGGCCTTACAACCAGGAACACCAATAGTGTAAGTTCCAGTCTAGTAGCACAAGATTGATGTCTCAGCACAAGCAGTCAGACAGGGAGAGAGAATTCCATATTCCTCCATCCACCTTCTTGTTTCATTCAAGCCCTAAACAGGTTGGATAATGCCCACTCACATCAGGGAGGAATATCTGCTTAAGTCAGTCCAATTCAAATGCTAATCTCTTCTGGAAATATCTTCATAGACACCCCCAGAAATAATGTTTAACCAGATATGTGGGCATCCTGTGGCTCAGTCAAGTTGACATATAAAATTAACCATCACACTACTATATTACAGTATCTTAAATAACACAAAGATTTATTTCTGCATGTTTATCACAGGTCAGCTGGGAGGCTCTACTCTCAGCAACAATGTTCCTGACAGTGGTTGGCCCATCAGGATGGGAAGGTCTAACTGTCCCTCAGCAAGGGCATACGAATAGGTAACCTTTCTTTAAATCTACTCTACATTTGCTACTATTTGATAATAAAAACTATTCTGTATTTATAAGTAAATACATAGAAAAGCAAAATATTTTCTTATTTGAAAAATCTACCATTTTAAAACTCTCTTATATTCATAATTATTTATAGAAAATATACTAAGAATATAATGCTTACTTAGTTGTGCCTTACAGAAACAAAGCATGTAAAAGTCAAAGAAAGCTGAGAAACTTTTAAGAAGAGCAGAAAAGTTTATAAATATTATATAAATCAATGAGAATAAATGTGTGAAATGGTAGATTTAAATTAAAACAGAAAGATCAAGAATTAAATTACAAATTCAAATTAATATTATTTAAAATTCCATAAGCCTCTTGATTTTATATCTAAACAATTCCTAAAAAGGAACCTAGAGAGCTGCACCTGGAAGTTTCTAGATCCTCTGATGCCTGCCTTTGCTTTCTTTCTCTGTTACCATATCATTCATTTTTATTAAAGCCTTGGCATTAGTGTAGTCAGTGGAGTCTTGTGAGTTCATTCAGTTATCTAACCCAGTATAAGTTATACTTCCATCATTTTAGACAGTCTACTACAACTCATAATTTAAAAAATAACATAATATATCCATTCATTGATAAAACTGACACCTGAAAAGGTCATCCCTAATAAATTTCTTATAACCTAACAACAAACTTTTGGTTTAAATCTAAACTTTTCATTTTCTGTTAGATAGGGTCAGAAGTACCTGCTTTTTTATGAATACTAATTTTACTACTGCTGATACTACTAGTAATAATAATGGCTAAAATTTATTGAGTGTTTACTATGGACCCATCATTTAAATCATTATATCATTTAGTTGTTACAAAAATTATGTGAGATAAAAAATACTGTCATTATTTATAAAATTCTTAACACTACATATGAATTCTCTAAACATATCAATATTGCAATATCAATAGAGTTTTATGGGTACCTACATATTCTGTACATAATGTCTCTCCACTGTCTTATTTTCATGCATTTGTATTTATCAGGCTAATAGACTTTGTAAACATTTCTTTACCAAATGATGTTGCCATGGGATATTTCTGGAACATTTTTTCTTCCAGACAGATTGAGAAGAATAATTGAATTTTTCCTTTAGAATATGCATAACAAAGTTTTGTTTTTCTAAGATATATTTTATCCAAGTTATTAATATCTCCTTCTACATCTGTGACTTATGAAATATTTATTAAAATATTAATACAAAGCTATCATCTGATTTGGAGTCCTAATTTTATGAACACAAGAATGAGTCCCAACCTCTAGAAAATGGAACTCCCTTAGTAACCATCCTTTCTTTGTCCAAGGGTTCTCTCTCCTTTATAGCGCCCTTAAATTGAAATCTTATAATCTTTATCTTAAAAGGACATTTTTAATCCCATTTCACAAAATATTTTGTACTGAATCTTTGAAAAAATTTCACCCGGAGCTGAAGATATTTGTCTCCCTTGAATGTTCAAGTGCTCTGTTTTTTTCAGAAGAAACTCTTAGGTTGTGAGAGTTTCTTCTATATTCCTGGGCAACAGTTGTGTGTCCTGGAATTTACAACAAACTTCTCATTCAAAATAATATTGGAAAAGACATATTTGGTCATGCATTGTAAATATTACACAGAAATGTGCATAAAGCTGAGAAATGAATCCACTGACTCATTAACGATAAGGCTTTAAGAGGAAGTAGGGCTCCTTGGAGAAACAGTTGATTCTAGGCCTGGGACTGGGGTAGAAAAACATGAACATGGAGCATCTTATAGTGCCATAAAAAGGAAATTCTCTAAACACACACAGATACACACACTGATAAAGGTGTCAAAGGGACACAAGAGCCAACTGATAGTTCTTCCAATGGCTAAAGCTGGAACGATATGAGCAAAAATAAATAAATAAAATAAATATCCATGAGTCTATACTTACATAAATAAATAATGAATAAATATATAAAGGGGGAGAAGAGACAAATCTCCCATGCAGAACAATTCCAAATAATTTATCTAACTACTCCATCCTCCAAAAGGTTGAGTGTTGGCTGTGCATAGTGACATCTTTACAAGGAGTATAACGTAGAAAGAAGAAAGAAAATGCATAATTTCACAGCAGAGAAACCTGACAAACAAACGCTACCTCAGCCAAAAGATCAACATCAGCATCAATAGAAATAAGTCCCAGCCTGGGCAATATAGCGAGATCTTGTCTCTACTAAAAATAGAAAAATTATTTGGACGTGGAGGCGCATGCCTGTAGTTCCAGCTACTCGGGAGGTTGAGGCAGGAGGATCACTTGAGCCCAGGAGTTTGAGGTTGCTGTGAGCTTCAATGACACCACTGCACTCTAGTCTGGGGGACAGAGTGAGACCTTGTCTCAAAAACAAAACAAAACAAAACCAGGGATAAGTAATGCTGATAGCATGTATCCTAACTAATCCGATGAAATGACATCTTGCTCTTACGGTCTTCCTTCCATAAATCCATAACCTCTATCTAAACAAGAGAAAAACAATAGATAAATCTCAATAGAGGGACCTTGTACAACAGTATTCCTCAAAACTGTCCATGATGGCTATAAGCATGTACGAAGATCACAAAATATGCTAAATAAAACAATAAGAAAAAAGTTTTGCCTGATATCAGATTACTGAATATTTAAGAAAAATCACATTACACAATGATTGTAAACAACAGTATAAATTAATTTAAATATTTTAAAAATAAAATGTTGAAATATACTAAACACTTCAACTGTTTATAACTTTTGACTCAGTGAGTTAATTTTAAAATACTGGTATTTTGCCTTTAGAAAATTTAGTAAAGGGAAAAAAACTTCTTGGTATATTCTCTAGAAAAAATTACTAGGGTAGAAACATTAAAAATAAATATATAATAAGGAGAAAATAATTTTCATAGTCAAAAAAGAAAGATAAATTGAAAATTGTACTTACAGTATAGTTATAAGGGTCAATAACTCCTGCGCATTTAAAAATTAAAGGCAACACCAAAAATTTAATAATTATTTTCTGCTGTAATTGTCTATTGAAAATTTTAAAAATCTTCCTGCCTCTCTGAAACTTCTTAAATTTTTAACTATTTATTAGATTCATATAAGCACTCTTTAAAACTATCAATATGATATGATAAAATATAATTATAAATATAGCATATAACTGTGTGGTGATTAAGTATCTTGCCCTAAAAAATTTAAAAAAAGAAAAAAGTAAATTGAACAAATCAAAGAAAATAGATATTCTTTAATTAGGAAAATTCGTTGGCTCATTTTAGTCATATAAAACAAAATCTAATGTCAGATTCTGTGTAAACTACAATGATTTCAAGAACACGCACAAAATGGTTAATCCATTTCCATTTTCCAAGTAATACTACAAAGAAAGGAAAAGAATGATGAAGCGGATACTGATGGCTGGAAAAGTAATAATCCAGATTTGCATTATTCCAATAGCCTCATTAAAAATAAGACTCATGAAAGATTACTGTAATAAGTGAGGATGCACATGAAAAACTTTTTGGGACAAATGTGTAGTGGTTTTCTACAAACCATTTACAAAGTTTCAAATAAACAAGAAGAATTGGTATGTATACAAATGGGACAACAATCTGAGCAAGCTACCTTCACTTCAAAGGGGCAGATAGATAGATAGATAGATAGATAGACAGACAGACAGACATGAATACAAAGACCAATAGATAATGGATGGTTGTTGGAGATACAGATAAATAGGATCAAAAGATAACATACCTATTGACATGGAAACCAGCAAGAGTTTCTTTTGAGAAAACAGTTTATAACAATCAGCTGAAGAACCACAAGGATATTTCCATTAAGTCATGTAAAAAGCTATAAATAAATAACATTTTTTTCTTTGCAAAATATTGCAAGGATGAGAGTTACAGAATGAGAAATAGAAAATGGATTATGATTTTTTTATTCAGGAGTTATATTAAAATAATATTTTCTTTTAAGCTGCCTACATATTTTGGCAAATTGCAGTGTAGATAACAATGTTAATGAAATAAGAAACCCTATAAAAATTCTACTTAACCAAGAAAATGCAATTAGAGTCAAATAGTAAAACTGATAATAATGTGATGCTGTACTAATAAGAATACATGAAGCTAGGCTTGTTACACCTGACTGTAATTAGATCACTAACACCTGAGAAAATGAAAGTTGATTAATGAGAAACAGATGCAAATTTTGAAGCCTGCAAATTCAAATATGTTCATGAAGATGTACTATGTGAATTAAATATAGTATGCATCATATACCATAAATCATAAGAAAAGAATAAAAATTAAGTTTTAAAGAATTGTTATAAAATGTAATATGATAGGAAAATGGATCAAAATTAACATAAGTTGAAATGTGGGTGGTTTTAAATTATAGCTCATTCAGTGCTGTTTAATAATGATAATCAAAACTAATAGTTTCATAGCTACAAGAAATGTTAATGCACTGTAATGCCAATTTTATTAATTACATATTTTTTCATAAAACTAATCTGAATTTTAGCCTATAAGCAGAGGTTGAGATAAAATATGAAATGACTATTTTTTAGAAAGTGTAGATTCTGCATGTGACTAAAGTTCCTATAAGCCACATCAACATTGATGGAAACAAAATTTTGCAATAGTTAAACATTAGTATAATGATAAATTTTATTTGGATTAAAGAAGATAAAATAAACTCTGATTTTCTTTAGTTTTAATTACTCAGCAAAGTTGTTTATTTCTTAATTTCAGCAAAGTCCCTTTGCTTCTCCAACATCTTAACGTAAATGGTACTGATCTGCTTTTCAACCTCAGAATAACACCTGCAATTGAGATATTCCTCTGTGTCCTTCATATCACTACATTATGCAAATGAGCTTTCAGCGTGCTAGCCAGGATACTTTACTCCTTGAGCCCTTTTATTACCATCCTTTTATAAAGAACTTGAAGCATCTGTGCTTCACTAGACCAATGGTACCAGAGAGAAAGAAACCATCAAATCCTAATAGTACCAGAAAAGCATCTCAAATATGTCAACAGGGAAATGTGACTCACTAGAGATAGGAAATGTTACCTTGTAATTAAGTCAAATTAAAGGTAAAAAATTATATTGAAAAATATGTTCATTTCTTAAATGCTCTGAATGGCCACCATCTATTAAAGAACCAAAGAATGTCCTTCAGATAAAGGTCCCTGGTTTCCTGGAGGCAATAAAATGCATGACATACAAGCAGTGATGAATTTCTGAGACTCCTGGAGAACACCAAGTCCTTGCAGTCTTTTCACATTTTGTCCTTTTTAAAACATTAGCTCTACATTTATGTCAATTTCCTTGAAAGTTTAGTGAGGTTATTTTAAAACCCTTAAATATTTAATATGACTAAAATCATAAAATACATTTCCTTAAGAGACAATTATAGTGACACAAGGGAGGCCATATCTATTAAGAATCTTTCATTCCAATGATGTCATTAGAAAAAAAATAGCATGGTATTTATTCAAAATAAGTATCACTTTCAAGAAAATAAACTTAATTTCTTTATCAATAAAAATAGTTTCTTTATTAGATTCTTTAACAATTTGATGTGTCATATAACTTTACGTACAGTAGCAATTATATCAAGAATTTTTAACAATCAGACAAAATGTAACACATAGACCCCATCCATTTCTACTAAAGGCAGTAAATCTGAAAGGAAGTGTAGAGTCCCTTTTTTTCTGGCATAATAAAAATAACGCCAAACTTATTTGAACTGGTTGCTAAAATAGCAGGAATCATTTCTAAATGAATTCTCACTTTCTTAATAAAAGGAGAACTTTTAAAATTGTATCAAAATTAGGGTAAAAGAGAATTTTCTGCAATTCCAACCACATAATTCACATATTACATATAAATAACTCATAAGAATGTTAAAGTGCCATAGACTACTATCAGAACTATTATTGGAGATGAGCAAACATCAAGGGATTTTGCAGTTTATGTTAGGAAAGTGCAAAATCTATTTGGTCTTGATATCAGAGCACGCTAATTTTAGCTGTCTATATTTATCTTCTTTGAAGTAATTTTCTATTTGGACAGAAACATGAATACCTACAGACAATTGCACTAGGTACGTTCTTTCAGAAAAATTCCTCATACCTGTTCCTATACAAAACCTTTCCCCTGTTTTACACGTGTGACCTGAAACAAGATTTCTTTCAAAAGCTTGACTCACCAGGTAATTCTGAGTAGAAATTTGCAATATAAATATATAATAAGATGATGGGATATTTAATCCCAGAAGAATTAAATCAGAAGTCAAATCTGTACCTCTGAGATAAGGCACAGGAATTCAAACAAAGAACTCAAATATCATTTTCTTTACAATGGAATTGACAAACCATTTTTGTTAGAAATATTTTAATTTGTCTGAATTGCAGATGTATATTCTGAGCTAATTCATATATAATGCCAATAAAACATGCTTGTACAGTGTAGCATGTCAGGAACAGGATTTTCTGTAAGCACTTCCAAAGATATGTAATGCATCTGCATATTTACCATATTAAGGATAATTCATATTTGATATCTAGCAAATAAACTATCATTCCTTAAAATTAATATAATTATTAATAAAAAGCAACAAAATTTTTAACATCCATGTAGTAAAAAACAATGTTGTATATATATCTGAATCCCACTGTCTTTTAATCCATCGGGGAAATGTGAGAGGGACAACACTCTAGCCACCACACTTTGGTACATGTATTTTAAATGTTGTTTTATTGCTACTTAGCTTTCAGCTACAATATTCATAATGTATGACCTATATTTTTATGTATATATAGAAAGAGTTCTCAAAGAGTGTAGCTAAATACATATACATTAACATATTTTGCAAATGTAAGTAAGTACAATACTGTAGTAAAGAGTCATTAAGAAACACCTCTTGTATTATCCTGGATAGAGCTGGAATCCATTCTGCTAAGTGAAGTATCCCAAGAATGGAAAACTAAGCATCACATGTCCTCACCAGCAAATTGGCTTTAACTGACCAACACCTAAGTACACATATAGGAATAACATTCATCGGGTGTCTGGCAGATGGGAGGGGGGAGGAGGGGATGGACATACACATACATAAGGAGTGCGATGCGCACCATCGGGGGAATGGACATGCTTGAAGCTCTGACTCCGGTGGGGCAAGGGCAACATACGTAACCTAAACATTTGTACCCCTGTAATATGCTGAAATAAAAAAGAAAAAAAAAAAAGAAATAAACGCCCCCCGAAAAGAAAAGATAAATAGTTTTATGATACTGAATGTTAACCATCTTTTGTTAGATATGCATTTTATTAATTTAATTATTGATGCCTTACAAAAGAAAACATCTTTTCTAATATAATACAAAATTAACCAATTAAAAAAAAAAAAAAAAGAAGAGGCACTTGACTACTGGGTTTCTTTGAAGGACTAAACTTCAGGCAGTTGATGGGCCTGCTCCTACTTTTAGAGTCAGAGGGTTGGAGACATTATGAAATATGAACTTTCTGTGCATTATTCATAGAGACAGAGCTTAGCACACTGGTCTGCTGTTGGTACTCACTAAATGCTCATGAATAAAAGGAATGACTATAAAGCAATTTTTGAAGAAATGGGTCATATTACAAAGTTCATGGGGTTTGGGTTCGAAAGTGTTGATTCGGCCCTACCGGTTAGTATAGTTCAAAAGTTATGATTTATTCATCTGTAGAAACAAGTAGCATACAGGAACTATTTTTACTTTTATTTTTGAGAGATGAGGTCATAAAAATTTTCATATAACTTCTGACGCTAGAAAATAATAATTTTTGTGAAATATCTTGACACTAATGTGTCTTGATATTTCTTGGATTACTCAGAATCTGTAACAATGACATTAATAGTTTTCTGAGTTCAGGGGCTCATAGATTAGACTTCTGCTGTATAACGCCCCCTCATTTATTTTACCCTCTTTAGCCCAAATAGCCAATTTACAGATTAAACACCATTTCAACCAGGAAAGGGAGGGGAAGAGAACCATTGTCTATTTTCTCCTGCTTTTTCACCTTTTCTCATTTAATCCTCACAAATATCGGTATTTATATTAGTTTGCTAGGGCTGCCATAACAAAGTACCACAGACTGGGAACGTTAGCCACAGAAATTTACTTCCTCACAGTTCTGGAGGCTAGAAGTTAAAGACCAAGTGTATCGGTCGTGTTGGTTTTGTGAAGGGCTTTCTCCTTGGCTTGTAAATGACCATTTTCTCCATGTGTCTTCACATGGTCTTCCCTCTGGGTTCCACGTCCTGATCTCCTCTTCTTACAAAGATGCTAGTCCTACTGGATTAGGGTCTGCTCCCATGGTCTCATTTAATTTTTTTTTAATTTTAATTTTTTTTATTTCTTAATATTACAGGGGTACAAATGGCCTTATTTAATTTTAATTACCTCTTTCAAAGTCACATTCTCAAGTACTGAGGGTTGGGACTTCAATGTATGAATTTTTGGAGGAGACATAATTCAGCCCATGACAATATTTATTACCATTATTCCTTTTTTTGCCAGTGCTGAAGCCAAGACTTGGAGAATATTTCAATATCCTCCCCCAAATTTCATACCATGAAAGTGGCACAATCTGGATTAGAATCTAGATTTCTCTCACACACTCTTTCCCACAACGCAAGCTGTGACCTGTTTACCCTTTCTTCATGCCAGGAGGTAGTTTTCTCGTCTCTGACCTCCTCTTGGCAGAGTTGAATGTCATCCTCTCAGCTCTTTGCTGCTTTGAGAACAACAAAGATTTTTGTTGTTGTTGCTTGTATTTGAGTATTAAATGAAGGTTTTTAAACCTACAACATTTATATTCAGTTGTATTTATTTCAGTAACAACCGAAGATTTTTACTACTCACATCTCCAGGAAAATAGACACAGGCTAGCACAAATAGTAAAGTAGTAAGATGTTCTTCTCCTGACTTCCCCATATGTTATCTGGGTTGCCCTCCTTGGTGGGCTCTTCAGGGCCTGAGCCTTTCTATTTTCTGCTTTTATCCTGCAGATAAGCTATTTATTAGTCGTCTTCCCTCCCCATTAGCTCCCCTCATCACCCCAGCTTCCTTTGAGCTATTCCTCCAGGAAGATTTCTAGAGTCAGTTCCTTACTAAGTTTGGAAGGCTCACTTTGAGCAGACCATCGGTGATGAATCAGCAGGTAATTTGAAAGACTCCAAAGTGGTAATTTATGTCTTAGAGGAACCCGAAATAGATAGCTCTCATCTCGTTTTCAGTCTTCTTTTTTTTTTTTTTTTTTGAGACAGAGACTCACTTTGTTGCCCTGGCTAGAGTGAGTGCCATGGCGTCAGCCTGGCTCACAGCAACCTCAGACTCCTGGGCTCAAGCAATCCTACTGCCTCAGCCTCCCAAGTAGCTGGGACTACAGGCATGTGCCACCATGCCCGGCT
>CAUYSK010041971.1:0-12479 GCA_963575035.1 Avahi laniger | reverse complement strand
CTAGTTCCAGAACGTTCTCATCCCCCCGGAAGGAGACCCCGTCCCATCAGCAGCCACTGCCCCCTCCCCCAGCCCCGGCCGCCGACCTGCTCCTGTCTGCACCCGGCCTGTCCCCTTCCGGACACTCGGCGTCCGGCTCGGCGCTGCGTTCCCGTCCCACACTGGGTCCTGCGCCGTCGCGCCGCTTTCCCGGTCCGTCCTTCGGTGACGGCATCCGGGCTCTTGGCCGTCATGCGCGGCGAGGACCCCTTCGAAACGCAGGGGAGGATGAAAAAGAAAGAGGGTCCCCAGCAGTCGAGGAGACTGGGACACCGCAGGGCTCAGTGACGCGCCCGGGGCCACGGGGCTCTGTGCTCGTCCCAGTGACACAGCCAACATTCGCAGGCACCTGCTGCGTGCTCATCCTGCACCGCGGCGGGGACAGTGACCTGGGGCTTGAGTGACGGGGTGGGCGTCAGGAAGGGCTCATTCCCGGGAGGCTGAGACGTGCCGGCTAAGGAGGAGTCAGCCGACCGGAAATGAGGGGAAGAGCCTTCCAAGCAGGGGGAACAGCCTGTGCAAAGCTCTGAGGCAGAGGGAAGCGAGCCTGGTGCGTCAGAGGCCGAGGCGAGGCTGCGTGGCCGGGGCTGGGGTGGTGGCGGTGAGTGGCAGGGTGGGTGCAGGGGGGAGGAAGAGACAGGCAAGGAGGAGGCTGACCCCGCAGGGCCTCGTGCACCATCGTGGAGAGTTGGAGTTTTGTTCTGAGTATGGCAGGAACCACCGGAAACTGGAGCAGGCAAGGGATGTTATGTCATTTTAGACTCTTCCTAGGCGAGATGCGGTGGCGGGGGCCAGTTGTCCCAGCTACTCGGGAGGCTGAGACAGGAGGATCATTTGAGTTCAAGGCTGCAGTGGACACAGAGCCAAGACCCTGTCTCAGAATAAGAATGAAAAAGGAAGGACTACTGATATTCCAGGCCAGGCGTGGGGGATCATGCCTGTAATCCTAGCCCTTTGGGAGGCCAAGGCAGGCCAGGAGTTCGAGACCAGCCTGAACAAGAGCGAGACCCCATCTACTAAAAGTAAAAAAATTAGCTGGGTGTCATGGCATGCACCTGTAGTCCCAGCTACTCGGGAGGCTGAGGCAGGAGGATCGCTTGAGCCCAGGAGTTTGAGGTTGCCGTGAGCTACGATGATGCCGCAGCACTCTAGCCCAGGCAACAGAGAGAGACTCTTTCTCAAAAAAAAAAAAAGGAAAGAAAATGAAATCCCCAAACCGATGCAGAAGATATAAGAATGCACCTACAGTGAGTTCAGTGAGGCCACACTCAAAATGTGCTTTGTCTGGAACCCGCCCCATAGAATTTGATAACATCCGCCACTGGTACCATTTCAAACCACCATATGAGATCCAAGAATAATATTATTTAGTAAATAACCCTACAATAATCATTTTTTGGGGTATTTATTTTATCATGAAGAACTCTCAGTTCCTCTTTTTTTGGTAAAGAAAATCTATAGTAGTTTTATTAAGATATAATTCACATACCCATACAGTTCACCCTTGTAAACAGTATTATTTATTTTTTAGTTTCAGCATATTATGGGGGTACAAATGTTGAGGTCATGTATATTGCCTTTGCCCCCCGAGTCAGAGCTTCAAGCGTGTCCATCCCCAGGCGGTGCGCGCCGCACCCATCGGGTGAATGTCCCCACCCCTCCTGCCCCCGCCCACCTGCCCGACACCCGACGCATGTTACTGCTGTGTGTGCACTTAAGCGCTGATCGGGTAATACCAACTTGACGGTGAGCACACGTGCTGCTTGTTCTTCCATTCTTGGGATACTTCACTTAGGAGAATGGGCTCCAGCCACATCCAGGATAATACAGGAGCTGCTAGATCACCGTTGTGTCTTTCAGCTGAGTGGAGCTCCGTGGTATCCATATACCGCATTTTATTAATCCACTCGTTCTCACTTTCTCTTATTGAGGTGAGGCCTTTGCCCCCGAACCCCTCTGCATGCCTCTGCGTGCTGGGGCTGGCGGGGTTGTTGTTCATCCCGCAGATGTGGTCGTTGGTATGCTGTGTGCTGTGCCGTGGGCCAGCCATGGGAAGGAGACCTGGTCGTGGGATTTGCCCCCAAGGAGTTAACGGCTGGAACTTTGGCAGCCCCCGAGAAAAACATCGGTGCTTCCCCAGAAAAGTGCACACGCAGCTATATGTAGCCCATTTTTGTATATAATTCATGACTTCCTTCTTTTTTTTTTTTTTTTTTTTAGAGACAGGGTCTTGCTGTGTCACCCAGGCTGGAGTGTGGTGGCGCGATCACAGCTCACTGCAGCCTTGAACTCCTGAGCTCAAGCGATCCTCCTGTCTCAGCCTCCCGAGTAGCCGGGACTACAAGTGCCACCACCATGTCCGGCTAATTCTTCTTAATTTTTTTTTGTAGAGACAGGGTCTCTCTATGTTGCCCAGGCTGGTCTCAAACTCCTGGCCCCCAGCGATCCTCCTGCCACAGCCTCCGAAAGTGCTGGGATTACGGGCATGAGCCACCGCGCCTGGCCTGTGACAATCTTAAAGCCTGTTGTGCCCTGAGATGGTTAGAAGCTCCCTAAGGAGTTGAATGAATCTGTAAACATACACTGAGAACCCGCCATGCACACGCACCAAATCAGTAAATGGTTCTTGTCAGGTATAACAAGGGGGAGGATAATAAAAACAACAGTAGTAACGGCACCAAGCATTATGTGAACATTTAAAATGTGCCGGGATCTCTTAGCGTGAACGGGCTCATTTAATCCTTACAGCTCTCCTGGGAGGTGAGCGCTTCATCATCCCCATTTTACAGATGAGGACCGAGGCTCAGGGAAGTTAAGTGGCTTGCCCTCGGTCACACGGGCAGGGTTGAAACCCAGCAGCCCGGCCCCGGAAGCCGCGTCGTCACGCCGCCTCTCGTGAGATGCAGGGAGAGTCGGAGGGAAGTGGGTGGGGAGGGGCGAGGGCGATTTGGGGCGGATCAGCACCTGCCCCTCCTCGTTCTGCGGAACGAGCCCGGAGAGCCGCCCGTTTCCTGGGACAGCTCATTCTACCCCGGGGACTGCGTCATCCCTACAGCCTCCCTCCCATGTGGTGACGCTCCCTCTCTCCTCGCTTCCAGGAGCTGGAAAAACTGGGCCTTGGCGACAGTGTGGACCTGCACGTGTACGAGATCCCAGTTGAGTACAAGACGGTCCAGAGACTCATCCCTGCCCTGTGGGAGAAGCACAGCCCACAGGTGAGCGGTATGAAGGGCAGCTGCTTCTTCCTCAGGACGTGCAGGGGCACACTTCACACGCGGGTGATTTGCGTGGCTTCGTTCCTGTCAAACACATGACCCCCGCCACAGCCCAGCACTTTTCTGGGTTGCTTTGGAGGCGAGGGAATAAAGCAAACATTCAGGACTTCACAAAGCCAGGCTCTGTCTCTCCAGACCTCTGTGTCAGTAGGATGCATTTGGTTATCAGTGACTGTCCAAACGCAGCGCAACATGGCTTGCACACAAAAGTTGGTGTGCTTCAGGTCTGGCTTGATTCAGGTGCTCATACAGTGTTCTCAGCATTCTCTCGTGGCCTCTCAGTTTCCGCTTTGTGTTGCTTTGATTCGCACTGAGGGAAGTGCCTTCTAGCAGTCTCTTCCCTCACGGTGGCAAACACAGGTGGCTGCTGGCAGCCCTCTTCCTAACTCAGCCACTCAACAGAAAGAGCACCTGCCCTATAATGCCCCCACAGGCCGTGGCTGATTCCCATTGGCCAGCTTGGGTCACATGCTGGTCCCCGAACCAATCACTGTGGTGGGAGGAAGGAAGGAATGCTCTGATTCGCCAGGCCCAGGTCACATGCCCACTCTGGCAGGCAGTAGGTGGCACCAGCTCTCTCCAAACCTCCTGGAATGAGAAGTCAGAGTAGGGGTGGCATAAAGAGACACGGGGTGTGGGAGGGAGTTGTGGCTATTAGCAGCCATGGTTGGGGCGGAGGCCGGCCAGGCAGGAAGTACACCCTTCCCTCCCGCCACAGGGACGTGCGCCCAGCCAAGGCCATGGGCTGAGAGCAGAGCTCTGTGGGGTCGGGGAGAAAGCCACCAGGGAACCCGGTGGGCTGGTGTTTCTGAAAGGTGAGGTCCTGGTCCCTGTGGGAAGCCCCCTAGCTTCCTACCCTGGCCTGCCCTTTCAGGTTACCCGGGACCGGCTGGAGGAATCTTCCTTTCCAACGAGCCCATTTCCCCATTTTGCAGAGGGCAAGCAGAGGCTCCGTGAGACCGGATCAAAGCTCCTGTAAACGGGCTTCTTCCTCTGCTGTGTCCGTGCAGCCTGGCCTTATTCCAATAAAAGAAACAAACAAAACAGGCCGGGCGCGGTGGCTCACGCCTGCGATCCCAGCACTCTGGGAGGCTGAGGCAGGAGGATTGCTTGAGGCCAGGAGTTGGAGGTTGCTGTGAGCTGTGATGACGCCACTGCACTCCACCCAGGGCGACAGAGTGAGACTCTGTCTCAAACAAACAAACAAACAAACTTTAACGCGATTACCTTTTCCCAAATAGGGTGACACTCATAGTTTCCAGGCATGAGGTCACGGACATATCTTTTTTGTTGGAGGGGGCGGCCACCGCCCAGCCCCCTACATGTCAGGCGCTGTTTCATTCCTGCGGTCACCAGCAGTCAGCGTCCTGTGCACCCAGCCGCACGGCGCCAGGCACTGGGCCTCCAGCAGCCAATGGAAACAGCCGGCCCTCGCTCCCCGGGACACACATTCTCTTTTTCTATTTTCTTTCTTTTTTCTTTTCTCCTTCTGGCCAAATACGAAGCATGTATCAGGGACATACATCCTCAAGCAACACGGCCCGGTAGACGTTCTCATCGCAGCCACACAGAACGTTTACAATTCTCAGCTGGGCATGGTGGCACGCGCCTGTAATCCCAGCGACGCGGGAGACTGATGTGGGAGCATCACTGGAGTCCAGGAGTTTGAGAATTTGAGACCAGCCTGGGCAACAGGGGGAGACCCCATCTCTAAAAAAAAAAAAAAATTTCCAACAGCCACATTAAAATCATTAAAAAAAAGGCAAAATTGTCATCTTAAATATTTTAAATGTAACCCAGTATATCTAAAATATTATCATTTCAATATGTAATCCACATGAAAAATTAATGAGATGTTTAATTTTGTGTGTGTGCTTAGTCTGCAAAATCTGGTGTGTGTCTTACACGAATTGCACATCTTGGTTTCGATGGGTCGCTTTTCAAGCCACATGTGGCCCGTGGGTGCCACGCGTGATAGCACACTCTTCAACCTAATTTTTAAATGTTCACATATTTTCTTATAACGCCCCTCTGCGCTTAGGCATACACGCAAGGAAGTAATACAGTAGTCGAAGTTTAACTGTATTCAACTTGGTATCTGCTTTTTATCAGTGTTGTATCATGAGCATTTAATGACCTAGGTCATTAAAAATTCTCCCTAAACATTATTATGTTAATGATGTGTAATTTTCAGTAATTAATGTTTTCATTCTCCTATCATTGGGCATGCTAGTTGTTTCCAGACATTTTTCTCACTTTTATAAATAGTCCTGGAGTGACTGTCTTACTGACATCTCTGTTTTTAGGCTAGATTACTGGACGTTATGCCTTGCCTTTTGTGTTTGGCAATATGCCTGAGTGTCATTCCATATGAAACTGCCTTGGGCCTTTTAACAGCCGCATAGTAGTTTCTTATTTATTGAACCAGCTCCCCATTAGCTAGTTAGTTTCTTTGTGGTGTTTGGTTGCAATAACAAGAAGAGCTACAGTGAATACCTTTGCATGTTTCAAATCCTTGGCTGTCTGGCTTGGCGATACCTTTCTGCAAGAGTGACTCTAGGGTCTATTCCAACAGCAAGAGGTCGGAAACAGTGTAAGCCCAGGCTGAGTTCAGTGAGGATGGCACCTACTGCTTGGCCTGGGGGGACCCCTAGTCCCATGACCAGGCCATGTTAAGTCCTGCCTGCCTGTCTGCAGCTGGTGGTGCACGTGGGGGTGTCAGGCATGGCGACCACAGTCACGCTGGAGAAATGCGGCCACAACAAGGGCTACAAGGGCCTGGACAACTGCCGCTTCTGCCCCGGCTCCCAGTGCTGCGTGGAGGATGGGCCTGAAAGCATCGACTCCATCATCGACATGGACGCTGTGTGCAAGAGAGTCACCACGCTGGGCCTGGACGTGTCGGTGACCATCTCGCAGGATGCCGGCAGGTAGGGCCCCGTGTGGTGGGAGTGGGCGGGGGTTCCCTCCTCTGCTGACCAGGCCTGGTGCCGAACGAGCCAACGGTGTTGACTTTGGCCCGCTGAGCGAGCACTCGGTGTGCGAGGCAGGTGCGTCTGGTTCCGTTCCGGGGCCTCGTTATGGACGTGTCACTCCTCCCCGCCGCCAGGTCCCCACCCAGGCCCTCAGCATCTCCCACCTGGTGCTGCCCCAGCCGCCGCCTCATCCTCCTTTCTGCCTCTTCCCCGACCCAAGCGGTCGCTTTCCGTGTTAGTTTCCTGGGGCTGCTGTCACAAAAGCCCACAAATTGGGTGGCTTAGCACAACGGAGACGCAGCGTCTTCCAGTTCCGGAGGCCAGAAAGCTACAGTCACGGTGCCAGCAGGGTTGATTCCTTCTGGGGGGGCTGAGGGACAGCCCATCCCAGGCCTCTCTGGTGGTGGCTGCTGGGGATCCTTGGCTTGTAGAAACGTCACCTTGGTCTCTGCCTCCGTCGTCACATCACCTTCCCTGTGCCTGTCCACATGGCCTTCTGGTATAAGGACACCAGTCACCAGATTTAGGCCCCCCCAATCCAGTATGACCTCTTTTTTTTGAGACAGGATCTCACTCTGTCACCCTGGCTAGTGGCATCATCACAGCTTGCTGCAACCTCCAACTCCTGGGCTCAAGCGATCCTCCTGCCTCAGCCTCCTGAGTAGCTGGGACTACAGGCATGCGCCACCGTGCCCGGCTAATTTTTGTATTTTTTGTAGAGATGGGGTCTCGCTCTTGCCCAGGCTGGTCTTGAACTCCTGGGCTCAAGCGATCCTCCCACCTCGGCCTCCTGGAGTGCCGGAATTATAGACCCAAGCAACTGCTCCCGGCCAAGCCTCTTTTTAAAATGAATTTTTAATCACACAGATAATTCTAGAATGTATGCTCATACATTGTCACTGTGAAAAATTCTCTTGCCCTCTCTCTTTCCCTGCAGGGACCTCTCTGATAAGTCAGAAACCCGGACCGCGAACCCTCCTTCCCGTCCGCAGACTGCTGTGCACGTGGCGGTCACTTGGTGGGCAGGTTTAGGGTCTCGCCGCGTTTTGCTTTGCTGTTGTGTGGCTGGGTCCACGGTGCGCATTTCCTGAGAATTCCCTCCCTCGGGCTTCACCTGGGGGCCACGGTGTGCGTCTCCGCGACGGCTCCATTCTCTCTTTTTTTCCCTTCCTCGCTTACCCGTTGGTACACAGAGTTCTTCGTTTCCTCCGGCTCTGTCCGCTCCTCATCCACAGCTTCGCAGTGTTGCACGGTGCGGGTGAACCCGCGTCCACGAAGCCGCGCCACACCCGGGGACATCGGGGTTGCTTTGTCTTTTCCCGCTTCTAGCCGTAACAGCACGGCAGCGAACACCTCGCTTGTGTTTCCTCGTACAGATGGCTCCTGGCGGCAGATTCTAAAACCGGCCATGGCAGGTGGTAAAGTCCGGGCGATTACAATTTTCCCACCTGCCGGAGCGCCTTGCCCAGGAGGGCGGCCGATCTCCACCCCACCAGCCTCCCCCCTGCCCGCTCCCGGCATGTGCGACGGCGCCGGAGTTACCGGGTTTTCCGTTTTTGCCAACCTGCGGAGGCAGAAGCGGTGTCCTTTCTTGCAGGTTTCTGCTGAGGTTGGAGGTCTGGCCTTGGAGGGAGGCTGTGCCCCTGGTCTGGGGACCGAGCCGTGACCTGTCGTGTTCTCTCTCCCGCCCCCGCGGCTTAGGTATCTCTGCGACTTCACCTACTACACCTCCTTGTACCAGAGCCGCGGCCGGTCCGCCTTCGTGCACGTGCCCCCGCTGGGCAAGCCCTACAACGCCGGCCAGCTGGGCAGGGCGCTCAGGGCCATCATCGAGGAGATGCTGGGCGTCCTGGAGCAGTCGGAGGGCAAAATCAGCTATTGCCACAAACACTAAGGGCCGCTCGGCCCCCCGAGACCTCGTCCCGCCAGGGACCCCAAGAGGGACGTCTGCCTTCCGAGGCCTGGCCACGGATCACAAGCTCGTCCGCTGGGGGATGAGACGTCACGGTGGGCACACCTCCTCCTCCTCTGCAGAAGCTCCGGTGATCGGAAGGAAGCGGCCGAAGGTTTTTCCTCTATCCCGCCTGCATTTAGGGACACGGCTGCGTGGCCGGCGGGCTCCGCTTTCCCCGGAGAATCTTGGTGCGGTGGATCTACACCCCGCGGCTGGTGCCACAGGCCGTCTGCTCGGCACAGTCCGCTGGTGGAGGAATTTCGGAGCTCGCTTTGTCTCCCCGACTGGTTTTCCCCACACTGAAAAGCTTCGTGAAGAGTCTCTGCCTTTGAACTGTGCCCTGACAGCCTGGCAGCCCCAGAAAGGCCGCCCTGGGGTGCGGCTTGACTTTCTTTCTTACTCTCTTTTTAAAAACAATAGTGCTAGTTTGGGTACAGAGTAATTTATATTCCCTTTGGTTAAATGCGGGCTTTAGCCACCAACAGAAGTGTCTTTTCTTTGTCCTGGGGTGTGACCCCTTCTGCCTCCTGCCCTGAAAACTGGATTTAAGATGCTGTATCTTTGTTCCAGGGCCCTTTCGCTCAGGCGTGGGGCCCATGGCCAGGCCACAGGGTGGGGCTGCTACCCAGGTGTGGCCATAAAGGGCTCAGCCCTTCAACACCCAAGCTGTGAGCTGTCCCCACGGAGACAGGGCCACCAGTGGAACCGCAGATTTCGTCTGCTTTTGACTTTGGAAGGTGTAAAACTTCGTAACAACTGCGAGCCCACCCAGCCCACCCAATCTGGTCTGGATTTTCAAGGTCTTGCTGCTGGGGACGAGTTCCGTATTCTCTTTAAGGGGCGCCCTATGAGACAGGGCCCGGGGGCCGGAGTTTGCAGAGCTCTGCATGTCTGGGCATGTTGAGCAGCAGGGAGCCGGGGCAGCCAGCAGGTTTTTCTGTGGGTGGTGTTTGGACGCTGGCCCAGGAGTCGGGAGTAAATTTTTATCTCACTCTGCAACTTTGAACTCCCCAGGCAGGGACAGGGTGACGTCCCTCAGTGGGTAGCCACATTCGGCAGGACCATGACGCCCTCAGACAGGGAGAGAGGGGTGGGCACGACACAGGGAAGGCAATTGAGAAAATGCACATTTCGGAAGCCGTTTTCTGTTTTTCTCGTGAAACGTGGCTTCACCCTTTCCGGGCCGAGTGAGACAGGCTGGAACCTGGATCCACGCTGGATCCCGCCGGTGTTCCCGGTGTTCAGTTCTTTCCGCGCCGTTTGGGAGCCAGGTCATTGGGTTTCTGTGAAACGCGTTTTCCGAGTCGTGGGCCTTCTCTGGCGGGAAGGCCGGGGCTGGCGGCGGGCGCGGACGTGGCCAGCAGATGGGATCGATGGGGACTCTGCGGCCCCCACGCCCGCCCAGCCTGGCTGGAAGCACCGGGTGCACGTTCCCAGGCCGCGCCCGGGTCTCCTGAGCGGTCCGGAGGCCGGGACGTCACCGCGCAGGAGACCCGTTTCCGCGCAGGGAAGCCCTGGCCCTTCGGAAGGCGGTGACCGACTCTAGACTCGGGGCCCCCAGAGGTTTGCTCAGACGGCTTCAGGCTTCGCCTGACTCGGTTCCTCCAAGGTCCGATCCGGGGGACTCCAAGGAGAAAACGGGCGAGGAAGAGGCCGGGTGAGCGCCGTCGTTCTGGGTCCTCGTTTCGCCTCTGCGCTTAGAGCGCCGCGTGGCTTAGCCCCGCAGGGACAGAGCCTGCTGTCGCTCGTCGCGGAGCGCGTGCCCGGCACGGAGCAGCCGGAGCCTCATCCTCCGGAAAGCGCGGCACCGGGCTCATCTTTATTTTCTCTTTGTTAGTTGTTTTAAATCTTTTTCCATTGGTGGAACACGTCTGTGCACTGCGCGCATGTCCGTCTGCCTTTGGTGGGTCCGGGCTTAAAACGTCCCCGTTTCGGCGGGCGGGTGCACCGAGTCCCTTCCCTCTCCTCTCTGGTTTCCGAGCCCGGGCGGGAGGATGGGCCGGGGATGCGGTGGGAAGGCTGGGGGGGCTCTGCTGATGAGACCCCGCGGAGAGTGCTGAGTGGGGGACAGGGCGCAGGACAGTCATGGGGCCTCTGGCGTCCTGACCAGCCTGGCGGTGGCCTTGTGCTCAGGATGCCAGAGCCCCGCACTCCTGGTCCTCTGTACCTTCCCGCGGCCCCTCAGTGCCGCCTCCCCCCAAAAAGAAGGCGAGTGGCCTGTGCGTGAGGACTAGCGGGGAGAGGAAGGAGAGGCAGGGACCCGAGGTCGGCGGACGGAGCTTGGCGGCACCAAGCCCCCTGCCCCATCGAGGGGTGGGACAGCCGAGATCCCCGACGGGGACGGGGGACCGACGTCAGAGCCAGATCTTCCCAGGGAGATGTCCCAGATGGCAGAAGTTTCAGCAAGGAACACAATCCCCTGCTCTGCTCTTTGCTGGCGTAGAAACATCTGGAACAGAAAGGATCTGCTGTGATAGATTCAGGTTGGCTTGTTGTCCGAGAGGTTTCTACCGAGAAGCAAGAGCAGCTGGCACGTGTGCACCCTCGCGCCCGGGCCCCCAGGGGTGACCAGGCGGGGAGGGGGGCGGGCAGCGGCTTGTGGAAATCCACCCCCCACCACCCTTTTGGCCGACACTGTCTAGACTGTCAACCTTTGACCTCCCTGCCCCTTGTGGTGTCTGAACCCAGAAGCCCCCTTCGGGGATAGCACAAAGCCCCATTCTTCCCCGTGGCCCCAGCCTCTACCCTCTGGAAGCTCTTGCAATGCCGAGGCCACGTGGGCCGCGGACGGTGGCCGCAGAGGCAGAGGCAGGGGAACTGCCAGGTCGCCCTCTGTAGCCACGAATCTCACGGCATCCACGGACAAGAGGGGGCAGAAAGGGCTTTGTTTTTATATCCCAGATACAGTTTCTCTTCCCCGGGCACAGGTGCCTCCCGAGGGCCCAGGACTGCCAGCTGAGAGGGGAAACATCTCTGTTTCTGCAGCGAGGGAGGCAGACTGAGGGCTGCTAGGGTTCCACTTAGACCCTCGTGCCCAACACCCACGTCTGGAAAGGTAAATCCTGGGTGGATGCCAAACACACTTGCCAAGAGGCTCTGTCCTCTGATTTTGGGGACAGTTGTCACAAGCTGAGTGTCAGGGCCTGCCAGGCCTTGGGGAGACCCGGCCCAGCTGCAAACTGCTCCTCCCCCAAACCCTTTTCTCCTCCCCCGTCTCTCCCCGGAACCGCCTCCAGTTGCCCAGAGACCCACAGAAGTGCCTGCCTGTCCAGTACTCCCGGCGCACAAAGGAGGGGGCCAGGAATCGGCCACTGGGAGGTGGCCGTGGCCCCTGACTACCCAGGCCTGGGCCACCCCGGCCGCTTGCAGGGCGCAGTCTGGGGCCCAGGGCCTTTTGTGTCCTGATGCTTTGTCTTAAGGAAATCCCCCGGAGCCAGTTTCGAATAGTGCTCTCTGCTGGCCGAGGCCTGCGGTGTCCCCGCCCAGCTGGAGGCCAAGAAGCCCACACTTGGGCCCTAGGAAGTGGGGTTCACTTTCTGCCTGCCCAGGGAGTACCTGGCTTTTTTGGGGAGCTCCTCCTACATCTCAGGTTTTTACCTTGCCCTAAATTACTCTCTAGGAAAAACTCTTCCTGCCGAAGGTGACTGTGTTTTCTGTCCCCCATGGAGGGCCCGGCCCCTCCTGCCGCAGCCTGGCTCTCCCTGACCCCCAGAACTCCGGCCAGTGCCTTGTCTGAAAGCCCATGTCTGGGACCCCCGGGCAGAGAAGGGTCTGCTGGACTCTGCTTCAGGCAGGGCCCTGGGAGACCCCAAACTTGATACCCAGAAAGCAAATAAAACCTTTGAAACCTGTCGTTCTCTGTGTGTCCTCTCGTGAGGTCGGCCTGTGTACCGTGGTGTCAGTGGGCAGAGGGGACCCGGTACCTCGGAGTTTCCTGTCCTCAGCGGGTGGTCTGGTGCCTGGCCGGTGCCGTGTGCCGGACAGATAATGACGACAGGACGTCTGTACTGTTCTCCTGCCTCACAACCAGGGGCCTTGGTTCTCGTGCACAGAGAGGTTGAGGAACTGGCGGATGGTCACACAGCCGGTGGGGGTGGGTGCTGGAATTTGACCCATGACCTGTGCCGACCTGCGGCGTGTGCAAAATTCAAAATTCCCATCCCCCTGGCAGGGGGTGTCATTGCCACCTCTTACAGTGTGACCGAGGCTCTGCCCGCTGAAGCCTGTGTCTCCCCT
>CAUYSK010041970.1:0-29424 GCA_963575035.1 Avahi laniger | reverse complement strand
TGGTATTAACGGATCAACACATAAGTGCATATATAAGAATTACATCTATTAGATATTGGGCAGGGGGGAGGGGGGAGGAGGGAGGAGGGGACGGGTATATGTGTACACAAAGAGTGCAATGCGCACCACGCAATGGGATGGACATATTTGCAACCTGGACTGAGGGGGGGAGGGGGGGCAAGGGCAACACACGTAACCTAAACATCTGTACCCCCATATTTTGCTGAAATAAAAAAAAAATTATATTCTCTCCAAAACATTCCTGAAATTAACAAAAAGAGGAATATAAATAACTCATTTTGGATGACCAGTATCATTATTTATACTTTATCGCAGGCATTGATAAGACTAAATTTATCCCACTGTATGTTGATTTGAGGCACAAAATACCTAAAACTTTTTTTTTTTTATCTCTTTCTGGTTATTAAAAATTGGGTGAAGAAGAATAAGCACCCTCTGGTTACCAACAGGACCTAGTGTTTCACCCCAAGATTATTCTGTGTGATTTAAACAGCAAGGATAAGAATTTGTAGAGATTATGCAAGCCTCACTTTGACAAATAGAAGTTTTATAAAGCAATGCTAAGATGGAAATGAATATGAGAATACACTAGCCACATAAGCGTTCAATGCTTTAGAGAGCTCATATAACCTGAATTTCCCAAGAATACAAGGAGAGCAAACATAAAGATTCATTTTTTGATAGATAAACTTGGTGGGATTACGTCTGCCTCATCGAACAGTGTAAAACATTAGGCAGAGCATGTATAATAACTGCCCATAGCATGGTTCCCCACTCACTCTCACCCAACTCCCACAGCTAGATTCTAAATCACAAACAAAACAGGAACTTGCCCAAAACCAAACCATTAGCAACATTTAAATCCCCAGTCTATTGAAGGACCCTGGGAGATGAGGCTCTTTTTATGGAAGGGCAAACTGAAACACTTGGTTTTAACGTTTGAAAGAAGTATGACCCAAACTTGTTTTCAGACTTCTATTGTGTACTTGGAATAGAGGCTACTACTTTAAACTACAACGGGGTACTGTTGATAACTCTGGATGCTGATGGCTGTGGGGCTTTGATAGATGTTTCATAAATCTTTTCCAAATGACATTCTTGATATTTGCCCACAGGGTCTCTGGAAGCATCCTCTAAACTTTTCAATTTTTCTTTAGAAATTCAATGTAATAGGTTTTCTTTCCCCTCTCTGCATTGGTAGCAATTTATGTCTTCCACGTAGGATGCAGTTATTTCACACTATGTTGGTATTTTTCAAAATATAGGCACCACTGCATTTGCAATGGAAGCATCCGTTAAAGTAATCACAATTGTTGGACCTGACTGAAAAAAAAAACACATTTCATCGTAACACCTCAGGCCAGCTCTAGGACAAACACCTCAGAAAAGTTTTCTGTAAAATAAACTTTGTAACCTTTTAACTCTTTCTGACAAGCTTTCCTACTTTCTAACTTTTATTTCTTTGTCCACACTCTTCAAAAAAAGAGATGAGGGGCAGTACTGCAAAGGATGTGTAGCAGAGGTATGTCACTTTAAGAGCTCACTGAGACAACCCTTTGCATTGCATTGATACTTACTTTGTATTGGCCGTCGCTCTTCACTTAGAACTTTCTCAGGTGTTCTTTTGGTTCTTATTGTTGAAAACAAAAATTGCGTTTTTATGTTGAAATCTGTCTAAATATCAAAGCTTTAATGATTGGAGAGCCCACTTTCAGAAACCTATTGCTAAGTTTATATCCCAAAATACCAGTTTAAATCTATATATTCAAACTAGGAGCAAGTTATGTATGATAAGATAACCAAAGACCCATAACATAAGGTATATATATGTTATTTTTCAACTAAATTTAGTTAACTGAGGAACAAATACAGCAACAAGTGGGCTGGCAATTAAATATGGGGGGAAAGTGGAATTTCAAATGGGTAGTACAATGTAAAAGACATATCAAGGCTATAAGATTGATGAGAGCCATGATGCCCACTCAAACATCTCACAGTGCCAAGACTACCTGTCATGTAGCAATAGGTTGATATCTGGCCTGGGGATTTCTAACCCTGGCCCAAGAATTGCCAGGATTGTTCTTTATGACAGTGCGACCTAAAGACCCTGGTTGCCCTTGAAATAAGTCCGTCTCAGCCCAGATGCAAAGTTCACGAACTTTAACACAAAGCTTACTCTTATAAGAATAATTTAAACTTCTTTTATGAAAGAAAAACGTGGTAACTGACCTAGATTGAATACAGGTATAAGAAAGTGGGAAGAATCCTCCAAACTCTGAGAATGATCTTCTGATAGAGACCCTCTCAGTTAGTGGATCATCTGACCTCCTGACTTTATCTTCCTCATGCTACTGGTCTTACAAGAGCACTGCCAGAATAAACCATATGGGCGTTGGATGGTGTTTAAGATTTATCTTTGAAGCAAATCCAACTGAAGGAGAAAACTCACCCCCAGGGAAGCTGGTCAACTGGAACCACCCAAGACCCCAGTATGCCAGAATGAAACAAAATAAAAAAATAATTTTAAGTATTCCACTATGACCTAATGAAGGACAAAGAAATCAATAAATAAGTTATTGAAGAGGAACCAGATGATCAACTTTATGAAAGTAGAAAATATTTGAGGTAGATTGTCCTAATCAATTAACCAACAATCACTTACTGAAAGAAAGTGAATAGGTGAGAAGTAGACTAAAATGTCTTGATACTCTATTTGTATCTGCTTCTAAATGTTTCATTTTCATGATGTTATTGTTATAGAACCCATCAAAAGCTGTGAGTAGAAAGTGTTGTAGTTTGAAGCAGAATATGACTTTAAAGCCTATGCTGTTTGAATGCCTTTGACTCTGCACCATTGTGCAGGAAAGGTTACTATTCCCCGGCCCTTATCTACCTGTTTTGTCCAATTGTACCTTCCAATACTGAATTTCTTATTCCTTGTTTCTCATTTCTTAGCAACTTTGGTTTTTTTTTTCCTTATTAAAATATGTCAAACATTTCTTTTCCAGGGTTTTTGCATTTGCTACTTCTTTAGGTTTCCTTTTTATAACTCATGTCTCAACTAAAATGCCCCTTCTTTAGAGAAGCCTTCCCGGACCACTTTTTGTAACAAAACCCCTTCATTCATCTGCATTTATATTACTTCCCACATGTTGTATTATTCAGAGGGTGTATCAGTGCCTAAACTTATGTACTGAAATTTTAATTTTCTGTCTTCTTACACTAAAATGTAAATTCCCTGAAGGTGTATGATCACAATGTCTATATTCTAAAATACTGCGCCTAAAACACTGTTTTGCAGTGTTTTCTCAAACTTTCTCATTCACTCTTTCTCTCTGTCTCTCTCATTCTAGATAGACAGATGAATAGATAACTAGATACAAAGATAGAAATATAGTATATTTATATCTATAACTGAGGACTGATTATTTTTAGGTGATTTTCCTTGTCAAGAAGTTTAAAATACAATTGTAAGACAAGATTAATTAATATATGGTATGACTAACAATTAAAAACAATGCATAGTGAGTGGAATTAAGTTTCTACTGAATTATTCAGAAGGCAGAATATTGAGTAATTAGGAAGCCTGAGTAATGTAAATATCACTTATATCCCTTCATATTTAAAGTTTATCAAGATTTTAAAGTTTATCATATATTTTATTTCATTTGAATCTCAAAGGAGCAGCAAGAAATAAAGTATAAATTGTTCTTTTTTTTTTTTTTTCCAGAGAGGTCAAATGACATCTCAATGCACAAATCTAGTGGTAAAATAAAGCTTCCCAAAGAAGATAAACTCATGGAAAATATTATCCTCTCTTGTTTAATTTTCAGAAATATAGACCTACTACTCTTAGTTGAAAAAATTAGGCCAAATGATGAGATAAATAAAAAGAAGCCTGCTACTGTTAGTATTTGCATGACATTGATGATATTTAGATTGCTGAAAGACTCATACATCAACTTCCTGAAATAAGAAAATTTTTGTGGGTTTATGTGTGTAAGGGTGAGGGCATATGCACATGCTTTCAGTATAGTCTAGTAAATCAGTGGAGCTAGAGTGAAATGTCGTACAAATACATTTAGCCACTGATTTAAAAATAAAAGCATATGATGGAAATATTTGTCTTTAAACAATATACTTGCCAAAATGACTTTGCATATGAATAAATCCATATTTTCTGATTTTGTGTGTGCAGATAATCACTTTTAAAAAGTCCTAAGGGACAGCTTCTGCAGGCATAGTCCTATGCACGAGGCCTGGCCCAGACACATTAAACTGACCCATCAACGCCGAGCGGAGGAGGGAGGAACAGAGGCGGAGCAGGAGCGGGCAGGCGCGGCGCAAACCCAGGCTCTGCGGCCGCAGGCTGACGGTGCAGAGGACGGAGCCGGCGGCGGGCCCGGCACAGGCTGAGGCTGAGGCGGCTCCTCGAACCGCGGGACCCGGCTGGCCGAAGGAGCTGGATCGTGCTCGGGAGCGCCCGGCCGCTGCCCTGCAAAAGCTGGAGGAAGCGGAAAAGCTGCCGATGAGAGAGAGAAGCATGAAGGTGACTGAAAACCGGGCCTTGAAAGATGAAGAAAAGATGGAACTCCAGGAAATCCAACTCGAAGAAGCTGAACATACTGCACAGAGGCAGAGGAAGTATGAAGAGGTAAGTTGGTGACTGTTGAAGGAGACTCGGGAGCACAGAGGAACGAGCTGCGCCGGCCCAGTCCCGTCGCCGAGAGGCGGGTGAGCAGGTCAGACGGACCAGAACCTGCAGTGCCTGAGCGCTGCGGAAGAAAAGCATCCTCAAAAAGAGGCAAATATGAGGAAGAGATGAATTCTCACTGATAAACTCAAGGAGGCAGAGACCCGTGCTGAGTTTGCTGAGAGATCGATAGCCAAGCTGGAAGAGACAGTTGATGATCTGGAAGATAAACTGAAATGCACCAAGGAGGAGCACTCCGTGCACAAGGATGCTGGACCAGACTCTGCCTGGCCCGAGTGAGCCGCAGGCACCCAGGCCCGCCCTGCCGCCTGAGGCCAGCCTGACCTTTAAACTGAGGGCCGATCTTTAACTGGAAGGCTGCTTTCTCCTTTCGCCACCCCTCCACCCTCCATCCCACCCGCCACGCCTTTTTCGCCAAACTGTCTCTGCCTCTTCCCAGAGATTCCAGCTGGGCTAGAGGCTGAGCACCTTTGGGAACAACATTTAAAGGAATGTGAGCACAACGCAAAATGTCTTTAAAAGCATGTTGTGATGCACACATTTTGTAATTACCTTTTTTGTCATTGTTGTAGCAACCGTTTGTAAAACATTCCAAATACTTCCACAGCTCTGATGCAGCAGTCTAATCCCTTGATCACTTTTGGAAGTTGACTTTGCAGCTTAGTGCATATTGCCCTCTCCACAGAGGAGGCAGAAAGGTATGGGCCTGCCTTACTGAGAACCAAACAGAGCCCAGGGAAAGACTCCACTGGGGGAAACCTCATTGCTCTGCACAAAGTACCAGCCAAACCTGAAAGGGGATCCCAGGAGGAGTAAGCCAAAAAAAAAAAAAAAAAAAAAAGAAAGAAAACCCAACAAAAACATGCTGTTCAGGTTTTTAGCTTTAAGGTACCCTTGGACAATTTTATTTTTTATTTTTTCATTAGAAGTGACCAAATTAAGGTGGTGAGACCTCTGAGACCAAATGTTTGTCCTGTCTCCCCCTTCCCATCCACTCACAGAGGGGATAGTGTGCCCTTTACTTTGAGTCGACCACTTAATCGCTCTCCTGCCTCCTTGAAGGAAAGAAGATTATGTTTTTGCCACCGATTAGCCAGATGAAACTCATCTCATCGCCCTTTTCTGGGTCTGAAGCTGCTGACTCTAAAAGTGCCATCTCATCACGCTTTGTATCAGTCAGTGCTGGAGAAATCTTGACCAGCTTATGTACAAAGCTTTGAAAATTTTATATTATTTTGAAACTTTGCTTCTTTGGGTTTGGGGCACCCTGGCCACCCCATCTGGCTGTGAGAGCTCTCTACAGTTTGTGGGCTGGCATGTGCCGATCTTTAAAAGTTTTTTCCCCTGCCCAATCCCCACTTTTTGATGAGGTTTCTGTGAGGTCTGTTAGGTGTACATCCTGCAGCTTATTGGCTTAAAATATACTCTCCTTTGATGTGGTCTCTTTGGTGCTGATTGGGAGAAAGAGAAAACCAACAGTGCAACTGTTTTGATACTGAATATTTACAAGTGTCTTTTTGAAATAAAGAACCAGCCCCTCAAAAAAAAAAAAAAAACTGACCCATTAGATGGTATTCATTCATAATTAAAAGAACCTAGATATTTTAAAAATCTTAGATGTCTCACATGTAAAAAATAGTTGGTAAATTCAGAATCTCTGAGTGATTCATTTTCTTTTTTCGGACACCTTCTCTGCTCTGATTTTTAACCAATATTTCAGAACCATTTCTGCTCATGATGAAAAACTAGAGATGAGGTTGCTTAGATACAGCAAATCCTGTATAGCCAAGGGGAAGCTGAAGGTCAAAGAGTGAATTAGATTGATTTCTTGTTCTTGTTTGAAAACAGAATTTATTTGTTTTGCTGACAGAGTAGGAAAATATGAACAGTCAAGGAAGGAAAGAAATATTATTTTGCTATAGAATGAATTCACAAAGAAATAACAGATACAAGGAAAAGCAGAGTGAATATTATTATAGAAATAATCCAGTTGGAACAGAAGGACTATGAACCTAAACATTTGCTATTTTTTCTACCAAAATGGATCAAGTGATTGCTTCAACTGGGGAAAAATTCCAGACTAACCTAAATATAAATGACTGCTGGAGGGCACAGAATAACGTCATGACACAGATTTAAGGGCAGAGTTAGAAGTACAATAAAGCTAAGTCCTGATCTCTCTCTAAAATAACCTTTGTGTATGATGTCAACAACACAGGTATCTCCTTAAATTTATTTTTGAAACACTTGTTTCTGTACTTAATTATTTTCTAATAAAAATGAAATCATTTGATAAAAAGAAATAGGAAAATAATAATAACCAACATGAATAAAGTCCCAAAACTCAAAGGGAAAAAATATTTTTCAATAACTATAATAATCACATTTCTCAAAAAATATTATTTAGCAAATAATATTGTGGAACACCAATTTTAATGATATAGCTTACAAAAAAATTTGCTATAAAACATAAAATGCCTCGTTATGTTCCATTTTGCATTTGTTTCTTATCTTATTTTGAAAGAAAAGAATGTGTGCTTTTCAGTACGAGCAAATACTACTTTTCCTTTGGCCATATATCCTTTAAAACTTTCTTATTCACTCTCAGTCTTACAAAATGTATGTATTATAGAAAAACGTCCTGAAAAATTATAGAACGTCTACATTTGAGGACACAGTGACCGAAAATTACTTTAAAAGTAATCTCCACAATAATGGAATGCTACAGAAGGGCTCAAAGTTTCACTTTTAGAAAATAACAAATTGCATGGCATTTAACAGGCCTAGTCTAAATAAGCCACAGCCTTGGAAAGAAAATCACTTTCAACACTAGTCCTCTTGCAGATGTATTGAATTCCGTTATTAGCGAACATCTTCTTCTCTCCCGTCAGAGTTTGCCTTAAGTCTAGCTGGAGCTGTGTCCTGAGAGCCCTGAACAGATTCACAATCAGGATGCAACTTGCTCATGGTGACAGCATATAAAGATAAGAATAAAGTAACTTGAGGAGCATGGTACAGGAAAGTCAAATCAATGCAAGGGTGAAATGAATGTGAGTGGATCATAAATCTCAAATGTGCTAGAGAAAGAGAGTAGTGACAAAAGTCAGATGACGTGGAGACAAAGAGGAGATAAAAGAAAAAAGTAGGCAGCAAGCAGAGAGACAGTAGTAACCTGGAACATCCTTGAGTAAAGTTCAGCAATTTTTAAATTAAAATTTTTACGACTCTTTCCATTACTGTGGGAGGCTATTTAAATAAGCTAAAATGGCATAGACTAGGACAGGGGTGGGGTACCTGTGAACTTAAGTCCACATGTGGCCTTCTATGTCCTTAAATGCAGCCTTTTAAATGAAGCCAAATTTTACAGAACAAATCTTTTTATGGTTATTAACATACTTTTGTTCATCTTTCATATTTTTATTTTATTTTTAAAATGAATGTATTTAAAACACCAAAGAATAAAATAAGTTTCAATGAAATAATCCTGCCATATTGACCAGCACAATTAGAACGTTCGTAAGCCATAAGGGCCAAATTGATGGCTGCTATGCTCATGATTTAGTTCTCACTTCTCCCACCTGACTGGTGCCACCACTGCACAAGGCCAGTTGGCAGAGTTTCTGGGGGTCAAGTACTCCAGTTTCTTACCAGCTTTTGACAACAGTGCCTGTATTTCTGTTTGAAGTGGATACTTGCACAGTTTGACAGTATTTTTAAATTCTGTCTGCTTAATAGCCCATAATGTCAAAAAAGACCAAAAGAACACTGAAAGAAGAAAACAAATTGTTTAGTGAGGATTGGGAATTGCAATATTATCTTGTTTCTGCTAAAGATAAGACGATTTGCTTGCTTTGTGATACTGCAATATCAACATGAAATTCAACGCTCATCAACATAACACAAGAACCACAAATATTTTAAATTAGTGGAAGAGGCATGAAAGATTGTATTGCAGAAATTAAAAGATGAAAAGTAAAGCAAAGACAATTCTTTCAAGCAACAGTAAGATCTGGAAATAATGCCATTAAAGCAACTTATAAAGTAGTTTACATACTCGGGAAAAAAGAGAACCAGTGATGTAGCAATTATGAAAGAATGCATTGATGAAATTGTAGGATGCTTAGAACCCGATAACATTACAAAACACAAACAAATGCCTCTTTCAAGAAGAACCATAACTGATAGGCAACATGAATTAGCTTTCAACTTAACAGAACAAATTCATGCAACACTTCAAAAAGAAAATATATATTATTTAATCACTTTGGATGAATCAACTGATACTACTGACTCAGTGCAGGTGTTATGCTTCATTCGGGTCATAGAAGAAGATTTTCTTTGCTACAAAGAGTTACTCGCTTTGGGAAAAACTGTTCTCTTGTGAACAGAACACGGGGAATAGATATGTTCAACAACTTTCCAGGTTAACTGTCCTGAAGTTGGACTGAATTTGGTAAGTTTAGCGAGTGTATTTACAGACAGTGCACCATCCATGACAGGAACACATGAAGGGTCTATCGAACAGATTAAAAAAAGTGTTAACATCCAGATGCTCTCATTTCTTTTCATTGTATCTTGCCTCAGCAAAATCTCTGTGCTAAAACTACTAGTTTAAGTGACATTTTGCAACAAGTTTTAAGTATTGTTAACTACATTCCAGCAAATGCAATATGGCATCGTCAGTTTCATAACATGCTAAAGTTGAACAATGAAGTATTCAGTGTTGATTTGCCATTTGTTGTATCATTCTAAAGTGTGAAGGTTGTTAGCCAAAATTTTAGCTCTGTGAAAACAGATAGTTAAATTTTAGGAAGAACAGAATCAGCGATGTGAGTTATTGAAAGAAAATTTCCATAGGAATGCAGCATTTCTGTGTGAAATCATGTCAAATCAAAATGACTTGAATATTTCTTTGCAAAATAAAACTAAGTTTATATGTCCATAAGTCTATATGCCTATATGTGGCAAAAAAAAAAAAATTCATGCATTTCCAAAAAGCTATCTTTTTTCAATATACTTTTTCTTCAAAAGGAAATTTTGTATGAACATTTTCCCCAGTTAGCAAAGGTCATTGATGAGTGGGATGAGATATGCAAATCATTTGAAGAATGCACAGCTGTCATAGACTTATTAATTGGAGAATACAATGAAAGGTTCACTGACTTTGAGAATCATGACCTCACACTCAAAATAACATTTCAGCATCGCCTAGATGATATTACCAAGGCACCTAAAGAACTACAGATGGAATTGATTGAGCTTTCAGTAGATAGCATTTTAAAATTGCTGAAGCTGAGACAGATTTAATTGAAATATGGAAAAATGGAATAGAATACCCACACCTTCGACATCTTGCCCCCAAAATGCTTTTTAGCTTCTCAAACACTTATTGCTGCAAATGTTCATTCTCCTACCTAACCCAAATCAAGATGCCCTTAAGGTCACAAATGAGTAATACTAATCCAGAGGATCAATTGAAACTATGGACCTCCATGTTGCACCCAAATATTCAAATGCTTTCCAATAAAAAGCAGTCACAACAAAGTCATTAAATGGTTAGTTAACTTTAAAATTAATAAATAGTTTCATTATTTGAAATTATTAAGTACATAGCAGCTAGATTTCTACAAAATAATGCACATTTTAAGTATAACTAATTGAAGTTTCTTGAATGTGGCCTTATTTGATCACAGCTAAATTTATGTGGCCTTCCAATATGTCCTGAACAAGGACATTGCTATAGATTCATTCCTCTCTGAGTGTTTCCTGAAACCTGAAGAAATTTGTAGAGCATAAACTCAATTTTGCACTAGAAACTCATTTTCTATGTTTCAGTATTATAAATTCTACCAGTTTGTACCTCTTTGGTCCAAGAGGTAATAAATCTAATCACAAATAAGACCTTTTCAGAAAACAAGATAAAAAAAAAAACAGAAACAAAGATTATTTGTGTATAAAATGTAAATATGATCTTAATCTAGAATAAAATAATTTTCCTAATAAATTTAAGCAGTAAGATAGATATTCTGTGGTATTATCAGGAACATGGCTGCTAAATTCATGCAACTAAAAGCAAAAAAGATCACAAGAAAGACATAAACCATCAACTCTGATTTTTATTGTGAGAATTATTACTCATGTAAATGACAATAATGGTATTTATCATATGTAAAATAAAATTGTAATAAGCTTTCAAACAAATTTTAAAGAATAAAAGAATACTTTAGAACCAAATGAGTATCAGTTTTGTCACTGTTATGATTAGAAGATTTATAAA
Source organism: Avahi laniger (assembly GCA_963575035.1). Lineage (NCBI taxonomy): Eukaryota > Metazoa > Chordata > Mammalia > Primates > Indriidae > Avahi > Avahi laniger. Next base: position 18,412 of record CAUYSK010041970.1, on the reverse strand, counting down.
CATGTTTGTTACTGGGAAAGATAGTACAGAGGAAGCCTATTAACTTTTTTTAAAATTTAATTTGTATGGAGCCAAGAGTTACCCAATTAGGGTCACTGCATTCTTACTAATTCTAGTAGTTTTTTAAAACTTATTTAATAGTATCTTTTGTATATTCAGATATACCACCATATTATTGCCAAAATTTGTTTCTTTTTACTTAATGGTTAAAACAATTATTTTCATTTTTACAAATTAGTGAATTTATATGAGCTTAAAAAATCATAACACTGGTTTTAGTGGGCATCTCTATGTTGATTACTTTTTTTCAAATAGCTTTTCGTTTCCTTACTTAAAATGATGTCTGCTGTTGGTTTGATAGCTAATCTTCATAATGCTTAAGCAGTTACTTTATCCAAAAACACCCTTTCTATTTAAGTACTAACAATTATTCTGGTCTTAGGCTTTTAGAGGCAAAAACTTGTAAAAAATTTGGAAACTTTTTAGAGAAAAGACATAAAAAATACAATTTTAGAAGGAGATATAAATCACTATATAAGAAATATAAAATCTGTGGGACCTTATTCATGGTAGGATAATAAGTAGCTACTAAAGAGATATAAAGATTTTAAGTTACATTAAAATTTAAGCATATGAAAAAACTAACATTAATACAATCAGAATATAAATGACAGATTTTGGAAAAATAACATTTATCAGAATAAAGTTCAATACCTACAATAATACTAATATAAATTAATAATAATACTCTTTCAAATAGACATGAAAAAGTATTTTTCTAATTGAAAATAATGGAAAAAATTATGAATATACAAATCACAGATGAATAAATAACTATGCCCTAAGAGCATTTGAAACAAATGCTCAGATTCTTTAGATTTTTGGTTGCAATGGGTGCATATATTAAAGAGAATATGTTAGATCTGTACCTGAAAACCTGTAGGTAGCGATTTCCAACAGATATTTTTTTTTTCTGCATATTATAGGGGTACAGATGTTTGGGTCATGTATGTTTCCCTTGCCCCTCCTTCTCCCTAGTCCGAGTTTCGAATATGTCCATCCTTTGGGTGGTGCGCATTGCACTCTTTGTGTATGCATATACCCGTCCCCTCTCCCTTCTTCCCCCTCCCCCTCCCCCCTGCCCAACATCCAGTAACAGATGTTTTTTAAAAAGAAAAGCAAGGTACTTAAAAATTTGTATGTAGTTATTCTATTTTTAAGAAACACAGGCACACACATTACATTTGTTTATTTTTTATCATATGAGTATTAAGAATTCAAAGTCAGAGTATATATTAGTATTGGAGGAAGAGAATAGGGAAGAAGGCAGAAAATAAAAAAAAAAATAAGTACCAAAATATTTTCATAAAAAAAACAGTGGATATAATCATGTGGGAAATTATCTACTAATTATTACATGTGAAATAATCAAGTAATATTTTCATAAATGCATGAATAAGAATAGCTATTACTTCATGGTAGGATTTTAAGAAATTTTTAAAACCTTCCTCATAACTCTATACATAATGATATGTATAATTAATAATAAAGAATAACATGGTATTGAAATAATTTCTACCCTGAAAGATAAATGTATTTAAATTGACTATTTAAGTTAAAGTCAAACAAATCAAAGTCATTTACTTTCCTCTTTAGGGGTCTTAGGAATCCATATTCCAGTGACAATGTAAAACACAATTTCTCCTTTCCATTGCCCTGGTCTTTATTTAACATCTTTGGGTAGGACAAAAACTGTTGAGAAAGCAAGTCTTGTTTTAGAGACAAAAGAGGAAGATGGACACTTTGCACCACCTGGGCCTTAGAGATAGACTAAGACTCTTATCTTTTTTTTTTTATTTCAGCATAATATGGGGGTACAGATGTTTAGGTTACGTGTGTTGCTCTTGTCCCCCCCCCCCTCAGTCCGAGTTCCAAATATGTCCATCCCATTGCGTGGTGCGCATTGCACTCTTTGTGTATGCGTATACCCGTGCCCTCCTTATCTTCCTTATTATTGTGTTTTGCGTGCTATCCAACCTATCAGGATGTTAGATACTGAACTGAGAACAATCCCTACATTCATGCTGTCAAGATGTTGGATGTTGAGCTGAGAAAAAGCCCCGTTCAACTGAGGCACAAGCTAGAAGGAGCTACCTTACTCTTCTCTTTCTATGACGCCAATCAGTGAAAACCAGAGCAAGTGGATGCCATATGATGCATTAGTGTCATTGCTATCTTTTCTTCTTTCTTTTTTAAAAATGGAATATGTATCCTGTATTAGTTAAGTTAATGCTTACTGCTATAAAAGATAAATATCCAAATCTCTGTGGCTTAGTATAATAGATGCTTATTTTTCACTCAGAGAAGGTTCAAGGTCTTGGTGACCAAGGGTGACAGAAGCTCTTCCATTTTTTATGCATAGCTTCCCCAATTGTCCAAAGGGGAATGGAAGATTTTATAGGGGATTGCACACAAGGGAAAGAACTTAGTTCCCAGAGTAGTTCAGTTCCTGATTTTCTCATTGAATAAATATTTATGCCTAGCGTACTAATCACTGGGCAGATATTGGGAAACAAGAGAAATCTTTATGACATGTCACTGCTTCTTATCAATAATGTTTTCGAGAGTGAAAGAATTAAGAACACTACGAATTATAATATTGTAAATATGAATACAATTCCAAGAGAATGCAAAAAGGAAACAGAACAATTTTGTCTAGTGGTCAAGGAAATCTTCACTAATTTAAGATATTCCCTAATTAACAACATTTTCTAAAAATTATCAGAGGAAGAATACCTATGACTTATTTTTTAAAAGCATTCCCTACCTGCCTTGCATATCTGACACTTTCATCTCTTATCTGCCTTGGATACAATATAGCACTTGACACTTTCTTTTTTCCCAAAGATCCTCAAAACATATCCTGCATTAAATCTGAGAGTCTCCGTAATTTTTCTTATACAAGCAATTGTAGCCACATTCTCTCAGTATCATAATCATGAAAAAGTGAGCAACTGAAATTTTAATATGCAGAATATGTAGGCAACAAATTAATTCAAGTTGTTGTTAGCCATCATATGGTCAACTTTCAGTGAAAGTGAAAAAATGAGGATAAATGAGAAACTGAAAAAAGACAAGTCAATATGTGTTTTTTAAGAAGCATGTTATTTAAGACAATGTGCTTTTCACTGAACGAAAACGATGGACCTTTTCCTCAAATAGGTAGTTAGTGAAGTGTATCAAAACAACTTTGTAAAGAGCAATTAATACAATTTAATGACTAGTGTGAGGAAGGAATAATATACTTTATTCTAGTAATGATATCCAAGGCATTGAAAGTTAAAAAAAAAAATGAAGCACTGCATAGGTATCTGATCCCAATGTTTATGGGATTGCTTTTCCTATATCTGACAAGCTATACAAAAATGTCTCCAAAAGAATAACTACTGAAAGCCAAATGAAATGCATTATGAAATATGATTCTTCACTTGGTATGCAGGTATAATCTCATGAGCAATTCAGGTAAAAGTGAGGAATTCAATTCGAAAGTTCCATTTGTTACAATTTGAAGATTGTGATTAAAGAACCATAAAAATTTTCTCATTTCATTTTTCCTTCACAAAAGCAGTCACTACAATTTTCTTAGTTTTCTTTCCTCTTCAATGTGGTGTTGCCTATAAATGTTGGATTTCTCTTTCCTAAGTGTAACAAGCCTACAATCATCTTTTTCTGGAGAATCACTTTACGTTACCAACAAGGACCCATAAATATTTTAAAATTCATAATGTATAGAAATTTTTAAATAATATACATAATAAATTTATAAATAATAATTATGATTATGGCCATAATTATGTCCATAATTTAACAGAATGTCACCTGAAATGAACTTTTGCACATTATATCTTGGAAGCATTATTTCTATTTTTGAACTCTTTTAACACATTCTAATAAGTGGTGATAAAATAAGCTGCCTTATTGGACAGTCATTTACTATTTGTTTTATATCCCTTCCTGGATTATTATTCCATTGAAAGAAGGGGCTTTATCTCTATTATCGTATCTACCACAGCAATCAGCACATTGCTCAGAACCTAGTAGGTGTTCAGTTATTGTCTACTGAATACACTGACACCTTCTAAATTTTGACAGTCACCATTCTTAAAACAAGTGTCTTAAAACAATCACTCCCTAAATTTTGTCAACTACTTTCTGAGTAGGAATTCTTTGAAAGCAAGGTAGGGGTATGTTGAGGGTGAAGCAATAAAGGCTCCAGCCTTCCTCTCAACACTCTTTCAGAGTATCTTTATTGCTGTTTGTTTGTTTTAAAGGAGTTCTAGATATAGTCTAATAAGAATTGCATCAATTTGATTTTTCACAATGATTCCAACTTACATGATGCGAAACAATTCACTCTATCTCAGTGTACATTTGTACCCTTTAACCCACCTTTCTTCATCTTCCTTTTCCCGCACTCACCCTTCCCAGTCTCTGTTCTCCATCTTCCCACTCTCTACCTTCACGTGGTCAAATTTTTTAGTTCCCACATATAAGTGAGAACATGCAATATTTGTCTTTCTGTGCCCGGCTTATTTCACTTAACATAACGTCTTCTGGGTTCATCCATGTTGTTACAAATGACAGAATTTCCTTCCTTTTTTAGGCTGAATAGTACTCCATTGTGTATACGTACATTTACTGTATCCATTCATCTATTGTGGACATTTAGGTTGATTCCACATCTTTGCTGTTGTTAATAATGCTGCAATAAATGCAAGTGCAAGTATCCCTTTGATATATTGATTTCTTTTCCTTTGGGTGACTACCCAGTAATGGGATTTCTGGATCAAATGGTATTTCTATTTTTAGTTTTTTTGAGAAATCTCCATACTGGTTTCTGTAGTGGCTGCACTAGTTTATATTCCCTCCAACTGCATATAAGAGTTCTCTTTTTTGTGCGTCCTCACATCTGTTTTTTTGTTTGTTTGTTTGTTGTTTTTGGTTTTTTTTTTTTTTTGGCTTTTTAATAAAATACATTCTGACTGGGTAAGATGATATCTTATTGTGGTTTTGATTTGCATTTCTCTTATGATTAATGATGTTAAGCATTTTTTCATATACCTGTTGTCCATGTGTGTGTCTTCTTTTGAGCAATGCCTATTTGTGTCCTTTGTCCACTTTTTAATGGGATGATTATTATTTTTAATTTTTTCCTGTTAAGTTGTTTGAGTTTCTCGTAGACGCTGGATTTTAGTCCCCTGTCAGATACATAGATTGCAAATATTTTCTCCCATTCGGTGGGATGTCTGTCTACTCTGTTGTTTATGTCTTTTTGCTGTGCAGAAGATTTTTAGTTTAAGTCCCATTTGTCTATTTTTATTTTTGGTGCCTGCATTTTTGAAGTCTTAGATATAAATTCTTTGCCTAAACCAATGTCCAGGAGAATGTTCCCTAGGTTTTCTTTTAGTATTTTTATAGTTTTAGGTCTTACATTTAAGTCTTTAATCCATTTTGAGTTGATTTTTGTATATGGTGAGAGACAGAGGTCCAGTTGCATTCTTCTGCATATGAAAATCCAGTTTCCCAGCAGCATTTATTGACAATGGCATCCTTTTTCTTTATGATTCCTGAATCAACACTGCCATTATATTTCCAAATCCACATAATTACTTACATATTTAAGAAAAAAATAATTACTTTTATAACTTTGGCATGGAAAAATAGTTTTGCAGCTTAATATGCATTATGTAATCTTCACAGTGCCTGAAAACTTTACAACAAAGTACATGTCCATTTTATAAATACAGTTAAGCTGTATCCTTTTTAACAAATCAAGTGCAGATGCCTCTATTCTGTTCTCTTTAACTCAATTTTTAACTTAAACTTTTAATTCCCCTTCATTTTTTTCCTAATTTTTCCAAATAGAAGTTGCCCTCTATATCCCATGTAACAAAAGTTTATCTCATGCTCTCTGTGTAAAAGCTGAGATTCTTTTAAACAGACTCACAAATTAGTTTACCATATTTTTTATCTCTCCTTAGTATATTCCAGCTTCTAAGTTTTTGTTAATATTCAGTGACAGTTAACAGTGATAACAAACCATATCCCATAATTTGTCTAAAAGCTGTGACTTACCTATCAGGTACAATGTAAACTGTTCTGGTGACAGGCACACTAAAAGCCCTGACTTCAGCATTACTCAATTCATCCACGTAACAAGAACACTTGTACTCCTAATATTTTGAAATAAAAATTATGAACAAAATAAAAATAAATTTAAAGAAAGAAATAACAAGAACTTGTTCCACATTGCTATTCAGGATTTTTTGGAAATGATAACGTATGAGGACATCATACAGAGTGTTGCATACATTAGCAGAGAAGCCTACATATCACTGTGGGACTTTCCTAGCCCAGACTCAAATCTTTTACAAGAGTTTATTGCTTGTGTTCTTTGATGAAAAGAGTGATGTAGTTGAAATAAAAAAAATCACTTTACTAAGAGGGTAGTAGTGCCAATTTTGCAGCTCAGGACCCCCTGTGAAAATAGATGTAAAAAGAGGAAGGAGTTCGGAGGGACAGAGAGAAGCCACAGAGAACAGATGCCAAAAGACAACAGCAGCATTAGCGCAATCCCATGAAGAGCAAAATAATAATGTCAGCACAGTTCTGTGATACTCTTCCATGTTTCTCCATATATGTCCCTGTTTTCTGAGATTTTTAGAGAAAAGTACTATGGTGGAAAATATTGGATTTGCAAGGTAAAGAAACAAGAGCATTGATATTTAGAGAAGTGATCTATGTGCATATTTACTCACCAACACATGAAACTTGAGTGATACCATTTACAGGTATTATTATTAACAACTTCTATTAGTAAATAAAGTATTCTCACATTAATGAAAAACAATATATTACATTCTATCTCTTTGTAAAAAAAAAACATAGACATTATAAAGAAACTGACTTTTCTCTTTCCTTTCACCCTCATATTTTTTAACTCAACAAAGAATTACTTAAATGACTACCTAATGCTAGACACTATTTTAGGTACTTGGGCTATAATATTGAAAACAACAGGCCTTGCATTAATGAAAAGTTAATTTTAATGAGATGTATGGGTGAAGTAAGAAATAACAAATAAAAAATAATCATAAAACATGTCAGATGGCAATATTGGAGTGCTCTGAAAAAAATGAAGGTGGGTGAAAAGTTCTAAAATAAGAGTTGATAATATTTACCAGTAAGTTACATGCAAAGAGTAATTTTCTCCAGAAAGTCAGTCACTGAGAAGGAGATAAACAGGCAACTGATTTCAATGTGAACTTTTCTTATAGTTGCAGCTATGATATGCAATTGTATTTAGTATAAAATTTAAATTGTTTATATTTCATTTACATTGACACATAATGTGCTTACATTTAAATATCAGATATCACTGAGATTCCCTTTTCCTTACCACAAACATTGCATGCTTTTCCATTGGCACAAGATTTTGTTTTCATTTAAGTGTTGGCCTTACAGTGTTATTTAACAATAAATTGCATTACCCACTTACCCAATACAGAGTGTATATAACGTACAAATGAATAACATGCAATGATTCCTGTACTCATTACATCACGTAGGAGTTCAACCATACATAATGTTTACATTCCCAGAACTTAATTAGAAAAAGAAACTGAGGAAAATTTAATAAAAATATGATATATCTCTAACATGTGAATCTTAGAATATTCTGGAGGCACAGACCAATAGAAATGGTAAGTGCCCCGGTAAGTGCCCACCACTTAATGTGTTAATCATCTTTAGATTCAGATTATACCACTCTTACTCCACCATATAAGAAGGAAAATTTGCTACTGGACCTCCTTACCCAGTAGCAAAGAAATATGAATCATCATTTGAAATCATGTCTGCTGATGTCCATGGCATTTAAGGAACCACAGGCACTGAGGATATAATTTTAATTTGTTTACAGCCGTCAGCAGATATGTTTTCTATTTATAGTTCACTCAGATTCAATTAAGTTGCCTATTATTTAATTAATTATATAGCTATCAAATCATTCAGGGTTCCCACTGTTTCAACAGTGGAAAAATGTTCTTTCATCCCTGTTTATATGCAGCTATTTGTGGTCTAAATTAATATTCTGGCAATCGACATTAAAATTAAAATTACTTCTATAAGATATGGTAATTTAATGAAGGAGCATGAAAATAAGGGAATATTTTGAGGAAGAGGGGACAGTTTTGATTGATTATTCAAAGAATGTGAGCAAGTAAACATTCTGTAGAACTTTACAGAAAGTGGAGTCTAAAATTAAAGTAATTCAATAATGCAGTAAATCAATTCAATTTTGAAAAATTGGATCAGATTTCTAAAGTAAGGCATAATAATCATAAGATTTCTGACTATCATGCATCCTAAACCACGCAAAGCTCTTTCCTTGGCTGCCTTAAAATAAATAGGGAATCTTTTCATTCCAGAGAAGCAATTATTAATCTCAATTTATATGCCTCTCATAAAATCATACTTAATAATGTAGTACTAGTAGGTATAAATTCACTTTAAAATTTCCGTGAAATGTTAACCAAATGCTCTTTAAAATTATTTTTGGGAATATTGACCAGAAAATGAACAAATTATAATTCATATGGGAAAACATCTTGGCTAGTGAATTGAATATCAGAACATAATAAATTAGTAAATTTAGCAAAATATATAGAGGTCAAGAAAGTTATTTTACACTGACTATGTTCTCTGACCTAAATGTAAGACAGAACCAAATAACAAGACACAGACAAATAATGCTGTTATGTTTGTAAACTTAAATAGAAGCTTGCATGTAATTTACAGTTCAAAGAAAAATTAAAATGAAAATCATGTCAAATTTAGAACTTAATGACAAAAATGATACATAACAAAGGAAAACTACATTGAATACAGTAAAAGCTGAAATTATGTAGGAAACATAAACATATAAAGTAAGTGGAAATAATAAGAGCAAAAATCAATAAAAGAGAAAAAATGAAATAGTATAGTAAAAACAAGTGATTCCTTAACAGCACAAGTTAAAGAGACACATTTCCAGCCACACTGATCACCAAGAAAAATGAAAAAAGGAGGAGATGTACATGAGAACATAAGATAATGAGTGAAAAGATGGCCAAAACTATAGGTATAGCAGAAATTTAAAACAAAAAGGGCATGAGAAAACTTTATCAACTTACTCTTGAATACATGGAATTAAGATACCTTTACAAAAGAAATCTAAACAAAAAGGACAAGAGTTTTAAAAGCAAAACTAATTCATGTGTGTGCATATATATTTTACATATATTATATATAATCAACTAAATCAATCAATTGTCAAACATCTACCCTTTCAAAAGTATAGACTCCAAAAGTATAGAAATGGATATGTGAACATAAACAACACTTTAAGCAAAACCTCTCAATTTTAACTGCTTGCAATTTTAGAACATACCAGTCAAGCTCCTGACTCAGAGCTTTGCCCTGGCTATTCACTGTCCACAACACCCTTTCCCTTCCTTCTCCAATCCTTGTTTGAAAGTCACAATCTCAGTGAAGCTTATCGTTTAGTATTCTACCATTTTCTTTAATATTCCCAATCCCCTTCGCCTGACCAATATTTCATATTAATATAACATTTTTCATCTTCTACTATAATGTATTATATATATATATATTTATCCACTTTATTAGAATATGAGCCCCTTGAAAGCAAGGAGTGTTGTTTGTTCTGTATTCACTTATGCCAACACCATGCAATGAAAATTTTTGCATGAAAATTTTGCATGAAAATTTTTTGGTGAATATGCACACTTTGATTCTAAACCTGAAGTACAGAGTAAAATAAATGAAATTATAGGCCAATTTCACTTTAGTTTATAAGTACAAAATTTTTAATAAAATATTAGCAAACTCAATTTAATAATGTATGTGTGTGTGTGTAGTCACAATAAGCACACAATTTTTATCCTGAGAATGAGAAGTGTGTTAGTATTATACATTGTATTAAAGTATTTTATCATATTGACAGAGTGTTCTAACCTCGAATCTTCTCAACATATGCAGAAGTTTTCAGGAACATTTAATATTCATTCACAATATTCTTAGAAAATTAGGAATATGTAAAAGAAAACTATGTGTCAGTAATAAAATGACACACAACTCTATAGAAAAATGAGAAAAGAATGTGAATTTGCAGTGCACAAGAGAGAAAATCCAACTGGACAATAAATGTCATGAAAAAGTGCTCCACTATTTAACTATCCAAATTATAAGAGCGACACAAATTAAGTTGCCAGTAAAAAAATTATTTTATTCCCATAATATTGGCAACAACTAAAATTTCTGAATACCAGATGGTGGTGAAAATGTAGACAGCAAACTGACACCATGTAATACAGGTGAAGATGTATATACACACACATATATATATATTCCACTGTACTAGAAAAAATTTCACATATGCACAATAAAATCTATATAAGAATGTATATTGCAACATTTTTTCATTCAATTACAGATTAGAAAAGCTTTAAATGCCCCAGAAGAAATTGACAAATAGATTATATGAATAAATGCATTCATACAGTGGAAATTCATAAAGTGATAAACCACAAAAGCATAACTTGAGTGAAGAAAGCAAGTTGCAACAGACATATTCAGTATATCACTTATACAAGTTAACAAAATAAATATTACTGTATTTTAATGGATATGTGTATTCACAGTAAAAGTACAAATGTGTAAAGGAAAAATACACAACAATTTGAAGATAGTTTTTGTCTCATATCTGAGACCACTGGAAAACAAGATTGGGCAGAGAGGGTGATGGCTACAACTGTTTCTTTAATTATTCTCTTCAAAATTAAAATATTCTGACTCACAAGTTTAAGAGCTGGGGAAAAATTAGTGCATTCCTTTTTTTTTTTTCCCCTTGATTCAGCAATCATGGAAGCATGGTGGTGGCATCACTCTCCTGATTCCTGAGTAAGCACAACATAGAGAACAATTCCCTATCTGACTTGGCAGTGGAAGATGTAAGTAAAATAACCTCGAGTAAAAATAACTTTGAACCGTTTTAAGGCATTGAGATTTAGGAGGTTTCATTACCATGGCATAACTTAGCATATCCTGACTGACGTTAAAATTCCTGCCATGAATCATACAATATGATGACATTGCCTTGGTGATCACTTAGTGAATGACAAAGCAATTATTAAGACTGGAGGCACCGTAATACATGTTCTGCAATGACAAGGTACTTCATAAGGCTTTCAGCAGCCAAAATATGGATGGTAGATAACATTTCTAGTAAACTTGTAGCTCCATAGGCTAGATTGCCAGATTTAACAAATAAAATTCCATGGCACCCAAATTTGAATTTCAGAATACAATAAATATTGTCATTTAGTGAAATTTCTGTGTGAGATTATACTAAATAATTACACATACTTACACTAAAGAAGAAAAATTATTGTTTAACTGAAATTCAAATTTACTCGATTGTCCTGTATTTTACCTGGCAACCCGATCAAGAGGAAGAGGTTGTAAAAACAGAAATGTTGCAGTATCTCTTGAGTACTATTAAAGTTATTTGGCAAGATTTTATGATGGACCATGAAGTCAGAAGAGGCAAGACACTAATCATTTTTAAAACATGGAATTTTTCTAATGAAATGGGAAATCATTGGAAAATTTTGAATTGAGTTGTGACACAGTTGAACTATGTTTTAAAAGTATCACATTGGTGACTGAGAATGAAATAAAGAAGGAAATGGCAGAAACAGAGAGCTCAGTTAAGAGGCTATTAAAATTTTACAGGTAAGAATACTGGCTTAGACTTAGGTAATAGTGGGTTAGCCAGGTACATTTTGGAAGCAGAGTTGACTAGATTTCCCAAAAGATTGTGAAGTGAGAGGAATATAAGAGGAAACCAAGATAAAAATGTTATGGCTTGAAAACTTGGAAATGGAATATCCATTATCTGAGATGGAGAAAACAGTCCACATATTTAATCTGAGATGCTTGTTAGCATCCAACTAGCAGTACCAGATAGAGAGTTGAATATTTAGGTCTTTGGGTTCAGGAGATAAGTTCAAATTGAAGACGTAAATGTGGAGGTTGTCAGCATATAGGTAATAGTATATTAAGATGATAAAGATAAAATAATAATCAAAATACTAACTTTTAGGTATGAGGCCTTGATATAAATATTTTATGTGTTAATTTACTGAATTCCTACAAACAACCTGATGTGATTGGTTCTACTAGTATTACACTATTTAAAATATCATAATAAAAGGAGGAACTCAACCTGCATGAATCTGTAGCAACTGGTCTGATCTCCAAGATAATTTTTAGAAATTGACTAGTCAGTAAACTCTGTCATAACCCTAGTGATATAAATGCATTTTACTTTCTAAAATTCCCTTTCACTATCTGTGAACCATAAATACCATCTTTTAAATTTCTTGGTCTTAACACCTATATCGTAATGAATATTTAAAGAACCCGCACCAAGTTCAGGATATAGAAAGGGGTAAATTATCTCTTCTCTCTTACGTTTCACTATTGACATGATAGTAAATTAGCACTTCAAGAGATCGTGGTCCTGAAAGTGTAGGAAAAAAAGTAGGGTAGAGTGAGCTGACTTGACTAAGGAGCCCTTTTGAGTCACCATCTCCCTGGGGACCTCTGAAGAGGCATCGGGATGAAAAGGAGTTGAGATCATTTTGCCAACCATGGCACTATATTTGGGGCATGAATGTCATTTCATCTCTATGTAGATGGCAACATGCTGTGGAATCTGGCAACATGCTATGTGGATACATTTTAGAATGAATTAATGTCCATCTATGCATCTTTTCTCATGTGAACCTATTTGCTCAGCATGCTCTAAGATCTCTTTCCTACTTCTCCAAATTATAGCTTCAATATTTCCTAGTTTGAGACTCAATTCAACCTCTGTCATCCTTAGTTTTCTCTGCTTTTTTATTATATCTCTAGAATTATACATTATAATATTATGCAATATATATCTCTGGAATTATATGCTTATATATTATATACACAGAAATTAGAACTTAAATCTAAATCATCCTGTTTAAATATATTCCTGCTATTATCTCAGTGCTAATTCATATTACTAGATGGCAAAATAAACAAAATGCTTCCAAAATCAATGTCAATAGAAGATATGAATGTTAATAGAAGATAATCAATTTTAAATATTAATATAAATATAAATAACACAAATAAATAAATATTGAAATAGTGAGGCATGCTAATTTGGTAAGCTTTTTTGTTGGCATAATCTTATGATCTCAACTTTAAATTCCATAATATAACAATATGTTCCACTTGTAAAATGATTTCTTGTTTACATGAGGATATTAATTAAGTATATTGATAGTCATATGACCCCAACTTCTAAATGTATTTTAAAGGACTTACTGTTAAAGATCTCTTATCTTCTCCACTAGTGCACAAAATATGTACTTGTGTTATATACCAATAATTAAATAACTTTGGAAACTCACAACTTAAAAAAAAAAAAACTGGTTTCAGTTGTGGGAAGTCTCCACAGTGGAGAAGGCTATATGAATGGTATCGATTTTAGATAAAAGAAGATTATTTCATTTTACATCAATATTCCACTCATTCGTGATCCAAATATAAGAGAAGACAGTTCTCATTCCTAATAGTAATAACTATTTCTGGATATCACACATTTCTTAAAGGGGGTATTATATTGATTGCCCTCTCAAATTTCACTTAATTTCCTGTAACAATTAGCAGCAGTTTCTTTTAATTATCCCTGCCCTTCTTAGGGAAGTCTCAGATTTATAAAAATTAATTATCTGGAACTCACATCTTTATAATTTTAACCTTTTTATGCTTCACTTGTTTACAGTGACATTTATTTAAAACACTTATCAGGTAGCTGTATATGTAGACATCTGATTTATCAGAAGAGGCAGGAGAAGAAAGAAATGCAGGGCGTTAACCTTTTTATGGTGCTTTAGGACTTTCTTAGAAATCATTAGTTCATCAAAACTTGTTTTGGCATGGCTGAAAGACATATCCCATTAAAATGATATTAATGCAAGATCACTGTTGTCATTAAGTCATCATATCACATATTATGTACATTTATGCCTAAAGAGTGTTCAAACTTCTTATTCCTTTACCTTTTATTCATGATAAGGAACTTTGCAGATTATAGCCGGCTAATTCAAAATAATAAAATTAAGATCATATAAAAGGTCACAAGATTTAGAATAACACTGCAAAACATTTCATTATAAATACTTTGGTATTTTAGGAATGAATGAAGACTGTCTATTTATATGAATACTATGTTTCTGTTAGAAATTAATTAGCAAATTTCAAGCTTTTCCTTACTTCCATAGCAGTTCACTGGTTTGAAAGACTTTTTGTAAGCTATGTCTCTAACCACGACTGGGCATCTCTGTCTTAAGAGATATTTATTAAGTCTCTGCTCTGTCTATACTTCTCTACACTGTTCCTACTGTCCTCAGCAAGACCTAATTTCTGACCCACAATCTCAACTCTTGACCATTGATCTTCAATCTTCTTTCTTTTATTGCTAATTGTTGGAATGATTGGTTTATGAAAATGCCTATATCCATTTCATTTCTTGCTCTTTAGCTCATAACTTTAGCTTTGATATTATTTTCGATGTTCACATAGTAACTTCATAAATAGGAAGTCTTTGTTCTTTTATTTAATTCCTTATCAATTTCTTATATATTTATATTCTTTAAAGTCTTAAGTTTTGTTGAGTGTTATCTTATTGTGTGCTTTTTATATATCCTCCTATTCAAAGATGATTTTGCAAACTGGCATTTTAAATTAGGTAAATGTCCTATTTCTCGACTTTTGCTAACCTATAGACATAACAAATATAAAAGTAATCAACAATCACATGCACATATGTTAGTCAAAATCAAGGGAATTCAAGCAGGTGGGACAGGGAGGAGGGGTGAATAAGTTCACTCCTGATGGGTACAATGCACATTATCTGGGTGATGCACACATAACTTCAACTCAAACTGTACAAAAGTAATCATGTAACCAAAACATTTGTACCCCTATAACATTCTGAAATAAAAAAAAATCTAGTAAGTCATCAAAAATATTTTTTACCGAGGTAGTAAAAATAATTACACCTATCCATGTTAATTCTTTAAAAAACGTTAGAACCAAAGTTTAATTTCTGGAGCCAATGTTACAGTTGACTTGTGGGAAGGGTGATTGCTCTTTGACATTTACTACTGAATACCTTTGCTAAGTTCAGACTTCAATAAAAACTCTTACATTTACTTTTTTTAAATTAATGGTGTCACTTACCTAACTAGTTATGTATGAATAGATCAGTGGTTCTCAGTTTGGTTTCAGCATCACCTGGAAACCTGAAAATTCTCAGACTTCACTCCAAGTCTATTGAATCAGAAATTCTAGGGATGAGGCCCAACACCCACTGCTTTCACACGCTTGGTCATTCTAGTGCATGCTAAAGTTTGAAAGAAAAAAAGAGCAAAATAGAGAGAAAAGAGAGGTAGAGAAACAACTCTGAGACCATACACTGGACCAGAGATAGAGAGCTAGGATTTCACAGCAGGCTCAACAAGTTAGAGCTGAGTAATATCTGAGATTTGAACAAAAGGGAAGAGAGCCCACTGGTGCAGAGAGTGTCTATTATTATAAACACCTTTGTTTCCTGCTCATGCATTATTCAAAGGTATTTTTAATCTCATAATGAGTTTCTACTGCAAAGTAGAGCTAAAACAAATTTAAGATGTCTTCTTCAAGTTTGTATATTCATGGGATTTAAAGTAATATAGGTTTAGCTCAATTTATAATTAAGGTAATGAGTCTATATTTGACATGAGAATAAATATTTTATTAGACTTGAGATGAATTCTGGATTTTTTGACCACAGTAAAAATGATTTTGAAAGTCTGAAAGACTGTTGACCAAAGATAGACCTACATTGTGGATATCCTATATCCTACATTGTGGATAAAATTATTGACAGGATTTAGAAATTTTATCAAGTTGTAATATATTTCAATTCACGAATTTGTTGGGTATCCAGTGGTCAATGCCTTTAGGGGACAGAATGTGGAAAAGATTTCCATATAAGATTATGAGAAAAATTGTGATAAACAATTTAAAAAATGGATGACATAGAACAAATTCACTGGGTAAAGTTAAGGGAAGTAGATCTCCCTAAGAGAAAAATGTAGCAAAAGACAGAAAGTATAGACTTTACAAGTTAAATCTGTGCAAAGATCTCCCAAGATATTTGAATGCTATAGGTAACCAACAGAGATTGATGGAGTAGAGAAACTAGGGCAATATTTATGCAGTAGTTTTGAAAGACTTAAACTTCTTTCCATTCCTGTCTGATGATACGTTAACAAAAGCTAGACTCTTGGCAATATCCTCGTTTCGTTTGAGGAGGAACTGGGGAAGGAATGTTTTTCACTTCTATTTCACCTTCAGCTTCTCACTTTCTACCATCCACTTTCCTTTTACAATTCTTAGGAAACAACTAAACTAACTTCACAGTCCTTTATGTGGATAATTTTTACCATAATTACTAGTATTTAAATAATGCAATCACTTGTCACACTGTATAGAAACTACAGGTTCTGGTAGTTTTATGCAAATTAGTCAGTATAGGTAATAGATGGTCTGAGAAGTAAAGTGTCACTAGAACACTAAGATCTTAAGACAATTCTCTAAGAATGGCTATATATGTTGTTATTTTTCCATAACAATAGTATCTTTGTAGATGTATTATAATAACCAAACCATTAACTAATAAAAACATAAGAAAGGAAAAATACTAACAAAAAACCTCCTACATACACTACATACTGGAGTACTTTACCAAAATAAAAGCTCAGAACTGAGCATTTTCAATAAGATGAAAGAGATCATGTGACATGACTCACTTGATGCTTCAGACCGCAGAAGAGCCCAGAGGATGCATAAATTAAGTTAGGGAACAGCAAAATTAAAATTATAATAAAGGATTTTAAATGCTATTCATAAAATGGATTAGAATGAACCAGAGAATAAGACAAGTAATTCCAGGCTTTTAGGAGTGGGTGTAGGTATGAGTGTCTGTTTGCGGTATCTGTTAATCTTTTTCTTTCTTATCAAAGAAAATAATTTGAAAACATCTTTGAAAGTAGCTCCCTCCCTTATTGTAATTATATTTATAAATAGCAGAGTCTAGTTTTTCAGACTAGAAAACCCACTGCTAACCCACTATTTATACTCAAGTCATTCTTACAGCACATTTTAGCATTCTTCTCCAGTGGCTCATAAACATGAACAAAGCCGTATTTTAAGCAGGACTGGAAACACTATCTGAGGAAGTCATTAACTTATCTCAGAGATAGTTCTTTGATACTCAAGTAATTCAACTTTTATAATGGTCTGAAATAAAGGTTGAATTCCTCACAGGAAATTAACACTGTGAATTTTCAGATGTAGTACAGACTCCTCTGGGTTGGCTGCCTTCTCTGTGCTCACAGAGCCGCCTATTGAAGTCAAGTCCGCCACAATTAGAAGTTGGTGGTGCACAGTCATGCTGCTAACAGCAGCGTCAGCAGGCCTTTCTCGTTCCAACTTAAACATTTATTATGGGAACCATTATGTAAGGCCCTTTGCCTTGAAAGAAAGAGTAGAAAATTAATCAGGAGTAGATTCTCCAAAATTTAGTTCCCTGGTTCACAGGGGTAACACAAAAACCTCTTCATCACCTTAACATTTTAGTCCACCCAAAAGGCTCAGAGAAGGAATAAAGTGATTGATGCATAGTAACCATCAAAATAATACAAATAAAATAGTTTTATATTGATTATGATTTTGCATGAAAAGAAAGTGTTTCCAATAAATTTTAGCCAATATAATTTAAACAATAAATAATTTTCAGCCATGTTTATTAAATAAATACTTATTGAGAACCTACTATTTGCCTAGTCTTGTTCTACCTGTTTGGAATTCATCCAATGCCTTGTGACATGAGTCTGGGCAAGGATTTTTTGGATAAGACCTCAAAAGCCCCCACCCCACCTTCTCATTTAAATTACTGTTGTCACTCCATGCTGTATCTCTTCACATATTTTTTCCCAAAGAAGACTGAGTATATATTTTACAGACCAAAAAACTGCAAAACAAATAAATTTGTGTCCTATGAGGTTTCCCTATTTATTGTTAATGACATTGTTTCTAAGAGAAAGCATTCCATATTCCAAACAACTAATTTACAAAACTAATTTTTGGAGTAAAACTGTTTTGAAAGTAGGTTATCACCTTTACTCTCTATGTGTATATA
>CAUYSK010041966.1:0-29985 GCA_963575035.1 Avahi laniger | reverse complement strand
TGTTCTGTGGAGACGGATGAGTGTTGGAACCAGCAGAGTGTGCCATGCTCAGAGGACATGGTGGGTCCCAGAAGAAGGTACTGGAGAAGAGGCAAAAAGACACAGTGCTGGCACTTAGGGGCTTTGAAAAAATAGTTGCCTAGACCTGTTTATAAGCAGTCAGACACAACTTAGAGATTCCCTAAACAAATTGGGTGAAATTTTAGGGAGAACAAGACTGCGGCTACTACTACTAGTAGTTGGCACCGGAACCAGAAAAAAACAGGTGTGTCCTGTGAATGTGACTTGATTTATGTCCACATACCCAGGGAAAACTGAGTTCCATAAAATTAAAAATATTATTATTGTTGTCTTAAATGAAGAAAATAAACCCTATAGAGTTACAAATCTTATTTAATAAATGGCATAATGCATAATGTTTATAGTTCTAGTAATTTTGAACAATTCTGACAATTACCAAGTAATTCACAAGAATAATTTACAAAAATTTGGTGTAAATTGCATAAAATTTTATATATGTAGACATATAACAGAAACATAACTCAGTGGCTTCTTAATAGTGTTTTTCTCCCTGATCATTAACTGATATTCTGATCTTTAAATTTAGCTTTTGCTGAATAGCACTAGAGGGAAGCATTTCTAAAATTGTCCATTTTTGTAAACTGGAGTTTGATACCAGCATAGATGAGCCTTAATTTATCTGTCAGTCATAGTAATTCCAATCCCCACAAATATTGGTGCAGGAAAGGCTGGCTCATTTATTTTGGGCTAATGAGACTCAAGGGGAATTTAGTTAGGGATGTCTTGGAAATGTTCTCTTCTTTTAGATATTGTTCTACATGGATGTGAATCCTCTTTCTGATGCAGCCATCTTGATAGAAACCTGAGGATGGAACAAATCCAAAGGAGAGTGAAAAGCTAAGAAAATCCAGTCTCTGGATTAAGTTACCACTCAAACCCATCCTGCTGCTAAACGTCTAGAGTTAAGGAAACGATCTTTTTACTCAAGCCAATTAAAATTGAGTATTCAGTTACCTAAATGTAAATGCATCCTATATGATAAAAATTTTATAGTTCTTTGTGACATGGACTCTGTGAGACCCAGTTTCCTCGTTTGTAAAATGGAGATAATAGAATTTTCCACTTCAGAAAGTTGTTACAAGGTTAAATGAGAGAATTGATGTAAAACGTTCCATATAATGTCTGACACAGAGCAAGTGCCCAGTAAATGTTAACTAGCATCATCGGAACCCTGGTAGTGTTGCTGTTATGCTTTTAACGTGGGGAGATTGTGTCACCATGTTTGCTAGAAATCAGAAGCTAGATGTTGCTGAGAAATAAATCTGAGCTGGAGAATCCAGGAAGAGGCTGGATAGTTTTCTTTTTTACTCTGTGTGAGCAAAAATGTTGTGAAGAGTCCACTTGAATTGTAGAAGTCAATATGTTCCTTAAAGAAAGTCACCAATGTGGAAGATTTTGTTAATATGAAGCATTGTGACAGTGTTAAAACTGGCTTTGCAAACTTTTTGGTGTGTAATTAAGTCATTTCTTTTTTCTCATTGTTCCAATGTCTTCTGTTGTATAAAGATTACAAATTCTAGGGAAAATAGATGCTGAAATGCTGTAGTCCCCAACCCCCTGGCCGTGGACCAGTATTGTCGGCCTGTTAGGAACCTGGCTGCACAGCAGGAGGTGAGCAGCAGTGAGCAAGGGAAGCTTCCTCTGTATTTACAGCCCCTCCCATGGCTCAGGGATCTAGGTTGTGCTCTCCTTCTGAGAATCTAATGCCCACTCTGAGGTGGAGCTGAGGTGGTGATGCCAGCGCTGGGGAGCAGCTGCAAATACAGATTATCATTAGCAGAGAGGTTTTGACTGCACAATAAATGTAATGCACTTGAATCATCCCAAAACCATCCCAATTGTCTTCCATGAAACTGGTCCCTCCTGCCCGTTTGGGGACCACCGCTATAATGGTATCTGCACATTTACAAGACACAAGAACTGCAGGGAAGCCACACATGCACTGAATCCTTCAGTTTACTCAAAGAGAAAATTTTCATCTACTCTTTCTAAAGGAAACCGTAGAGTGTTATGTTTTACCCTTGTTAACTTAGTTCATCAATTTCCTAACGTAGTGGGATATATTTTGTATCAACTTTCTCTTGAGTTAACTTTAAGTTTTTTCTCTTTTTCTTTTTTAAACAATGATTAAGTAGAAGATCTAGGTATCTTTCATCTTTATTTAACATAAAAGGAAACCAAAGGGAGGAAATTATTTGGCTGAGCATCAGTAGTCTATAAATCACTGTACGATATTACAATTTGGAAACACAAGTTAAAACACATCTCAAGGATGTACTTAATTCAGCTTTGAATACAAAAAAGGAGCTAAACCTTGCAGTATTGCTTCTTCATTTCTTTGTAAGCTGGATGATCAACAGTTGATCTAATTAATGCTTCTTTTGGTATAAGAAAAAGTCCAAATTTGAGGTCTCAAAGTTTCTTATAGATGCTATATCTTTGTGTTAAAGAAGTTAATACAAAAAGATTCATTGTTAATTAGCTAATTCACTTATCCTGGGTTTTTCCATCCTTGCTCCCCACCTCCCCCAACTCATGTCCTCCATCATCCCCCCCCCCAACAAAAACTTTTCCCTGGACACCATAGCCTGGTGAATTGGTCCCATTCCATTAAATGTTAACATTCTGAAAAGTAACATTCCAATAGATGTTATCTATTACAGAGGCAGGGTATCAGTAATTATCCAAGCAAAAAACAGATGGTTCACTCAACAGAGGCCAAAGACAGTTTAATGAATAACGATTTACCAAGGTGTGGGCTGAGCTAAGGGCAGTCAACAAGGAATGATGAAACAACTAAGGGTCCAGCAACAGTGGATTTACCTATATTCCTCCTAGGTTTGAAGGGGAAGAGGGGAGAGTTCATACTAGCATCCAGTGAGCCCCAGGCTGAGGGCTTATCAAGAACTGTGGCCTTAGATAGACAAACTGAAGCCCTGTAAGGATGGGGCTAGAGGAATAAGGACCGAACCGCTTCCCATTCCTGGTAACTTTTATTTCCCAAAATCAAACTGGAAGCTAGAGGACCAAGGGGCCCTGTTGAGGCAGTCCAAGAAAATTAGTATACCAGGATGTAAAGCCAGATGGAGAAAGGCAGAGAATGGATCTGGGGCAAACATAATATTCAGCACAGGCAGTGTCGTGCAGTGGTTAAGACTTCAGGCTCTGGGACCATGGCTCATATCCCAGGCATGTGATCTTAAGACATTTTCTGTTTCTCTATTTCCCTATCTGTAAAATGGGGAGAATGATAGTACCTACTTAATAGGGTTGTTGGGTTTAGAACATATCAATAAATATTAACTGCTATTCTTTTTATTTAGTGATACATGCTAGTCAAAATATCCCAGCAACCATTTGGGGATTTTCCTAAAACAAAGACATGTATTTAGAGTTCATCTGTGATGAGATGGTCAAAGACAGCATGCTACAGTAGGAAACTTGGGGGCGTTAGAATGAGGGAGACTTGAATTCAGATGACCTTTCTGCCTTTAGCTGATTGAACAACTTTATGAAACAACTTCATATAACTCCTGTGAGACTCTGTTCCTTCATGTGAACACAGGCACATTAATTACCTCCTAGGACAATTGTGAGGATGAAAGAAATAAGTAATGCATATAATAAGCTCAACTGAGTTTCAAGAGAATGGAAATCACCTAGTCTACAGGTCCTTAAAGACAGGAATTTCTCCTTTATCAAAGTGGACAGCTATGGTTTTGCTTTGATCATAGGTCTTGGGGGTGCCCTTATCCTATGGAGGGCTCTGAAGGAGAGGGGTATTTTGGTGAGCCCCACCTTTACAAATATATGCCTGAGGGAGAATGGATTCAGAACTACTAAAGAATTTTGTAAGATTCTTGAACTTTTACAATTTCCCTGTATTTGTTATTTTTCTTATTTTCACATCCCAATTAGCAATAAAACTGTCAAAAGGTAAATAACATTTAACTGCTTATTTAGAGTATAATAATAACATCAGTAATAATATAATAATAGTGATATAGGTAACCCTTATAGAGTGCTTATGATGTTCTAGGCACTACACTGAGTGTATTCCTTTAACTCTACAGTAACCTGTGGGGAGAATAAATCCCATTCTCCTGGAGTCAGCATGTGCAGTTGCAGCGGCTGAGAGGAGAGGAAAGTAGGCAGAGTCTCTGGGTGCTCCTGCATGGATGAGGAGGGGGTGGTTTGGGTCTAAGGAACATAGTGGAGCTGAGCAGTAGGCAGGTCCATGGAGTTGTCCCAGACAGTAGAACAAATGATCCTCTTTTCTGTTTGTAATGGGAATTGAGACTCTAAGCTAAAAAAAAAATTTGATTTTTCCAGTGAGGACTTGCTAATGGGAAGGGAAAAGTTGAACTCACTCAACTCACCCAGAATTTCAGAGGAAGTAACTAAAACCCAGAAAAATGAAGTGATAATCTTGCAACATATCTGTGAAAAATCCAACTCAACAAAAAGCCTCTTAGATTAGAGATTACTGAACTTATTTCTCTTGCTAGTTTTTGTTTTACTCGTTTTCCCTAGGTTCAGTGCTGATATTAGAAAAATTGTAAACTTTACTGGAGTTTGAATTTAGCACGGACCCTTCCTACTATTTTGGTTAACGACCACTATGACTAGCATTCAAACCAAGAGCTTTCTGCATGTGAGCTTAATGATGATAGTCTGAAGTCCAGTGTTCTGAACAATTAGCGCTCTAAAATGAGGTATCAGCCGTTCTTTTTTCTCCTATTCTGAGTTTTACTCCAGACATTATTTCAAAAACATAACCTTCCTGCTGACCTTGAAAATAAGTAGAAACTGGTGTTTCCTGTGAAATTTGAAAACGTATCAGGGACAGCTATAACATTCTTGAAAGCTACAGGAAATGTGTGAAGACAATGTGTAAATCTTTCCACTTATCTCTTCTTTGAATTCACCTAATTAAATGTCAAAACTGAGTGGAGAATTCAGAGCTCATACTTTAAAATAAATGGATGTCTTCGCATTCACAAACATACAAAAAACGGAATGCATACCTGAACCTTAGTTACAATGGAATGCTTTCTCTCTCTATGGTTGTGCTAAGATTGACATGTTATCCCTTTGAGTATGTGCTAGGAATGCTAATGTTCCAGTCACGTAGTTACCTTTTCACTTCTAGGCACCTGGGAGTGCTTTATAGGTCACTAATATGGTTAAATGAAGCCATATGTACTTCAAGTTTCCATTTGTTTAGATAAAAGAAAAAATCAAGTCCTTAATTTATTGCTCAAAAAATTGTCTGTTGCCC
This sequence comes from Avahi laniger, assembly GCA_963575035.1. Taxonomy (NCBI): domain Eukaryota; kingdom Metazoa; phylum Chordata; class Mammalia; order Primates; family Indriidae; genus Avahi; species Avahi laniger. The sequence continues at coordinate 24,623 of CAUYSK010041966.1, read as the reverse complement.
GTAGGCTTCTGAGCACGTGAGCAGTTTTTCATAATGACATGTAGAGTACATAGTATATAATATTCTTCACGAATGGTAGGGAGGAGTGGGGCAAGGGGAAGAGGACTGGTCTCAACAGAATCCCATTTGGAAAACATATGCTAAAAGTCAAGCAGAACTCTTCCTGCAGTGTGGAACAGCAGAGGTTAGGACCTGAAGGGGTTGGAAAGTGGGGAATACCTAGTTTAAAAGGGTAAGCCCTACAAAATGGGAATGTCCATCTTTCATTCCATGGTTTTGTGTATTGGCTCTGGGAACTGTTTAAAGCACTAGTTATAAGCTGCAACAATACATTCTAATGTGCAGTGGGATCATATCTATACAACAGAACTCACTGCCTATGAAATTCAAGTTTTAATACAAAACTGTTATCCCACAATCCTTCCTAAGACAATCATGATATCTGACCCTTGATATAAAATTCAGAAAACAGAATAGGTACCACTCACTAAAGCTTCTTCCTCAAATACCAAAAAGCACGGAGAAAACCTGTCTCTAAGGAGGAAGAAATTTATATAAAAGCCTGAAAGTACATTTCTTAGAAAAGAAAGAAATATTATTTGAGGGTAAACACTAGCCAATAAGTTACATGTTTTCAACAGCACCAAAAGAAAAAGAAAAAGAAATAAACCTGTTTATTTAGCAGACTCTATTTTGATTAGAAGATAAAATAAAATATCGAGTTTGACTATGAGATGTCAGCGCTAACTGAATCAATTACTTGCATAGCTAATTTTGGGTTTGTAAGAGTCTTAATGATCAAAAGTTATTGTGTCAGTATCAAAGTCTTTGCAAAATGTATTCAAATTGCACAATGACTTGAAAGAGATTAGCTATTCTTCCCATTTGATCTTTATTTTTACTGGAGTTGTGGTGGAAATTAACGATTTGCGTTGAGAGAAAAATGCCTCAAATGCTTGATATTTAAAGCTGAAACAACTAGTAAGCCACTGAAATCACTAACCATCATGTCTTGAAGAGTTAACCCATTGGCAACTGCAAAGAAACACAAGGGAACAATAAGAAAAATCAGCAATGTTGAGACAAATAAAATTCTTTTGAGCCATTTTCATACAGCCTCAACAATTTGAATATTTCCTTTTATATTTTATATATTTAATTTTAAAAAATTCATTTTAAGTCTTTTTGTTAGATAAAGCACATGTCAATGATCAAATAATAAGCATCTCTATATGTGTACACATACATACATACATATATATATATTAGAGTATCTCTGATCTTATAGGAATTGATAAAAAATAAGAGAACTATTATATTTAAGAGGTGACATGGCTGATGTTTCAAAAATATTGTATTTATTGTATTTATATTTTATCAAGATTTCAAATCATGGTGAAGCGATTATATTTCAGTCTTCTCATCTAGGAGTTACAAAGACATATACAGCAAGAATTTTTTTGTGTGAAAATCAAGTGAGATCATGTGTCTAAAGTATTTTGAAAAAAACCTAACTTTGAATTTTGGGAAGAAGAATTTGGGGGTCTTAGTCTCTTCTTTACCAAAAGGTTCCTGAACATCTAGGCCCATTGAGCTATTCCACCGAGAGATTTGTGTACCCAGGATATCAAAGGACAGTCTTTTGTCTCTCACAGAAAGAAGAATAAAAAAATCTGGTTACCACATCTTTTCTGCAGAACAAGAAGTTCCTACAGCCCTTACATTTATGTAATTGAAGGGAAAACACACCAGTATTTTTTCTTAAATAATGATAATTGAATAATAATTTGATGCAAGATAACTGACTGCCATTAATCTCTAGACATAGAAGATCTTATATAATTTTCTAATTTTCTTTTCTTAATTACCTACCCAGGAACCCCATTATATATTAAATTACTGTTCATCTGAAAGAAAAAGTTATAACTTTTGTACTTAACGCAGTAGGTAGATATTATTTTAAGGTAGAAGGAGAAGACTTGGTCGTATCCTGACAGAAATAATTATATCAATTAAAAGTAGTTTAAAATGTTTGGAATAAATGAATATTATTTTCTAAAAAGCAGTTTAAAGGATTTCGTATACAAAGAATGAAGAAAACTCAAGATCTTTTTGAAAAATGTTTCTGTGTAATATGAGCCAACAGACAAATTTGAAAACAGTGAGCAGTTCCATAAAGATACTAATTTCCAAATGCCACGTAAATACTAAACATATAATTTATCATTGTTTGCACCTGGTTTAACGTAAATAAAAACATTCATCAAGGATCATCTGATTTTTGCTTCTTCTTCTGCAGTAGCAAAGAGGAGATGAAAGAGTTAAGAGTCAAAGTAAGGGAAGTTTTATTTGAGAAATTTCCTCCTGACCTAGGATAAATAAATGGAAACGGAGTCCATGCTTCATATGTTTTCCAGGTTTCCTTATGCATTCCTAGAGTGAATTGACTGTAATAGGGTTATAAAGGCAAAATCTTTGGAGAGATGGTATGAACTACTTTTGAGAGCTCCCTTGTAACATTTTGGTCATGATTTGGCTTTGTGACAAAAATTACAAATGGCTTTCTCTTTCTTGCTAAAGGTCCCAGAAGAAAAATGTACTTTAAAATCATATACCATATAATTTAAATAGCTTTGGTGTGAGCAACTGAATAAAGAGAAAGGGGAAAAAATCTTTCAAAATTCTTAGTTAAAATTTTGGAGAAATGCGGTTAATTTATTTACTTTAAAATATGATTGTTTGCTTTACCAACTTCATTTTTATTATGAACTTAGAAAAAACACAGGTATGATTCAACTACTCAAAATTTGAATATCGATAACTTCTGTGAAAAGGAAGAAAGCCTTCAGGAATTAGTGAATACATTTCTGAGAATTTGTCCATTATTTATTCAAATGATATTTAACAAATTAACTCAATAATATGGTAATGAATAAAATAAATTTAAATTATAAATTAATAAAACAGCTAAATTATTATAAATTCAAGTAATGTTTATTAAAATTACGTATCTGGTAAAATTGTAGTTTTAAAAAATGCATTCATTTACATATATGTATGCATATTTCTAGAAAAAAATGAAAAGGTCAAAGATGTTGATAATGACAATTACTGAATAGTATGATTGTAGATAATTATAATATTTTCTTTTATGTGTTTTTTTAATATTTAAAATAATGAGTAGGTATCATTTTTAAAATGAAGAAAAATAGTAAAGGCATTCCACCAAAGAAGAAAATTTCAAACACACCCCACATAGCAATGGAATAGGTTTGTAAGCAAAACTCCATGCTGCGAACTATGGGGATGCTAGGAGAAATTATACATAGAGGTGCTTTCCCAAGATGCCACATTTTGGAATCTACGAGGAGAGAGATCAAGTCTTTTCTATCTAAAAGCAAACTCATGAACCAAATTCCACCTTCTGTTTTGCTTCTTCTTTAGGTATAAACCTTCTCTTCTTCACCAAACTTGTTGGGTGATAATTGCTTCTTTTGTCCTTTCATACCTGTGATCATACCTTTGACTCTCTCTCCCCTTCTAGAACTGTTCTCTTCATATTTCTAATAACTGTTGCCTTGGTCCTCAATTTCATTTATAAAATGTGAAATTGTTGACCATTAAAGTTTCTTGAAACTCTTTTGCCCTGAGCATCTGTGATATGTTTTCCCCCTCAGATCTCTATTTATCCTCTGTGTCCTTTGTTGATATTTGTTCCTGTTCTTATCTTAAATGTTTGTGTTTCCCAACCTTGGCCAGGCTCTATACGTAGGCTTTCTGTTGATAGTATAATTCAGGCATTTTTTTCTTTTCTGTATATGCCTCCCTTCTTCAGTTCATTTAGGTATCTACTTAAATGTCTCTTTCTCCTGATGACATTGTTTAAAATAACAACCCTCATTTTCTATTTCCTTTTATCCTACTTCATTTTTATAGCACTTATGTCTGCCAATTATATTACATATCTCTTGCTTATGCCTAAAATAGTGTTTGAAACTTGGCATGTACTCAATTAAAAGTTACCAAGCAAATATTTTGAATTAATGAATATCACTACTTTTCCTTTTACTTTGTGAAGGTGATGGCCAAATACCCATCCCTGACTGCCCCCCTGGCTTTCATCCTGTACTTGGTCATCTTAACCTGACAATGCTGCCAACACCTTTAAGTTAGAAGTTCCCCACTGGGCATGTTCTTCCTTAGTGCTCCTCTTTGCTGTTGATGTTACCACCTTTCTTGCAGTCATCCAGGCTCGAATGGACTGAGTTATCCTTCACATCTTCCCTTCTTTTGCTGTCCACGTTCAGTTAGTCGGTAAAATGCTTTCCATTCTATTTTCGTAATAACCTTTCCAGTCAACCCATCTTTTCCTCACCTAGTATCTTGTTTAGTCTGTGACTGTATGGCCTTTTGACTCGTCTCCCCACCATTCTCTCAATTATTTGTATCTTCATTCTTTGTTTCATTCACTCATTTATTCATTTTTCAACAAAATTGCTGAGGCTTACCTACTATGTATTAGTATTCAAGGTTTCAATATTGAGCGAAAATAGACATAGTGCATGTTCTTATGGAGCAAAAGTGTTGTAGAGCGAGCAACTGAGTTAAAACACTGGAGGATTCGAAGATTGTGGTGAGACGGTGATTTGTCTGGAGCAGCACCTATTAATGGCAAGTTCCTTGGATGGCCTTGGGAATATGGGGATGAGTGGAGTAATAAGGGTTACAGGAGGTGAGGAGGTCATCGAGAGCCCAGCAAGTTGGATAGATTATCTATGTGAATGTGGCAATCACCGTAGTGATAAAAAGACTTGGTATGAAGAGACAGATATTGAGTCAGGTGACAAAGTCTTCAATAAATAAGGAACAGTGGCACTGCAGCAATGAAGACGGATGGTACAAGCCTCAGAGGAATAGGGCTTTATTCAGGGTGTGGCAGGCAGCAGTGAGAAAGGAGAAAGCTGCCCTAGGTTCAGTCTCTAAGATATATGCGGTGCAGGATAATAAGCAACCTTCATCAAAGAGAGTAGCTGGAGAAGAGACTAGCCTAGTGAAAGACATATTTCCCTTGAGGTAAAGAAGTATCTTAATTTTTAGTGAAGATTGAGCATAAGGGAGTCCAACAATAGAGTGGGGTTTGTAGAAGTCACAGTGAAAAACTTTAGTCCTAAAGGATCAGTAAAAACGTGGGTTAATGGAGAGAAAGCATAGAGCAGAATGGAGACAAAAGTACGAAAAAGAGATTGATAATTGCAGGTACTTCCATCCTAGAGGATGACCAAGTTTCATGTAGATGTGAGCCATTGGTATGTCCAGTTATAATGAACTTCTTATAGTTTCTCTGATGTATTCTGCTTTTTCCACTGATACTTTGGCTGGGCTCTTCCTTACTCTTGGAAAAGTTTCCAGCCCCTGCAGCAATAGGCAACCACCAATCATTCACCCCAGTTTACCTGGATAATTCCCACTCATCCTCCCATCTTATATTAAAAGTAATTGCCTTCATTGTACCTCCCGGACTCCCCAAATTTGAGCTAGGTGCCTGTTCTTTGTCCTTTTCTTTTCATATCAGCATGCTGTATTATAATAACAGCACATCTGCTCTACTAAGTCTAAACTCCACAAGAGTATGAGCTACTCTGTCTTTAATTTTTAATATTTCTGCCACCTACCAGAGTGCCAGGCATATAATAGATTAGTAGATACTTAATATTTATTGAATGAATGACTGAAGAAATGAAATAGGGAAACAAAGTTGAGATGCGGACTAAGAGAACCTAGAATAAAATCCCAGGTCTACTACTAATTGTTAGTTATAATAACCAAATAAATTGAGAAAGAAAGAAAGTATTTGTCTTGCTGATAGTTTTATTGTGCACAAGAAGGCTTTGAATCTAAACATAATGACATCTGATGTAAGTTGGAATGTTGATTCTAGGTCAGAGCATGACCCAAAATCCAAATCCCTTGACTCAGAGTCCAGGGCTCTACCTATCATTCCTTTCTGCCAAGAGTCTGGAACATTCTTTAATGGAACCTTAGAGACCCTTCTGGACCTTTCTTGATTCCTTTGAGTCTGCCTGTCCATCAGATGACATTGCTTCCTTTGTATGCATACAGACTCAGTTTTTAAGAGTCTTTCTGTCACAGCATATAGTTTGCTCTCTGCTTTGGGATTCTTTATTTTTCTAATAGGATAACCAGCACTAAAGATTGTAGTTTTAGAAATGTAAATAGGCAAAGATATCACAGAGTTATTAGACATTTGTTACACAGATTTACTTTATATAAGGCAATGGATATATGACAAAGAAAGACTTTTTTTGTGGTAGTATCTACATAAGCATAGTCTGTTGAAGTGGAGAAAGTCAGTGGATCAACTAGCAATGTATAACTTTTTACTCTTTTTTATATGAAATAGTGCTCTCTTAGTGTACTTAAGTGAAAAAATCAAGAATAGGAAAACCAGACAAAAGGATCAATTTGATTTGCTAATAATTTTAAGTCACTTTCTTGTCTTCTTTAAGAAATAAATAACTTGCCTTGAATTTCAAATATTTTGAATTGGAAAAGAATTTTAAAATGTCCTTCATTTTTACTAGAAATATGAAATAAGACATAGTGCTGAATACTTGAATTTAGACAAAGGTCATTTATGAATTCAGCCTGCAATATGAAATGAATAAAGTTCATTTTCAGATGAGGTTTCCAAAGTAAACTCAATAGAAATAGCTAGTTTTTATAAAATAAAAACCAATTTGTACTCATGCCCAAAACTTACCCTGAATATTTTTGCAGCTTCAAAAATATTTGGACAAGTCTTTTAGTATTTTCTCCTTTCACTCATTCCTCATACTTCCTCTTTTAGTTGGTGCCTGGAAGTTGAAGTTCAGAATTTTATAAGGGAACTTGTACTTTTAGAAATTTCTAGCTTAAACGGATGTAGAAAAGATTAGCACCCACATAGAAGACCATTCATTTCATATTTGAAGATTTGTCAAACTCAATAACTTTTTTTGAGGTTTACATTTATTTTTGTGTTAGAAGATTGGTATATATGTGTTATTTTAAAGGGCATATAAACTCACTTGTCTGGCTGTATTGACCGCAGTAGACTTTCTAGGTGTGCATCGATTTATACAATTGTGGAATGAAACAATGTTAATGAAACTCTTCTGGAGTGTTCACAGTTTATTATTGCCTACCTGACAGAAAAATAATATTAATGTGTTATCCTTGTGCCAGTATCAAAGAACTGAATCATTTGGGTGTTTTTAGTTATAATGTTATTCTTTGATAATGCAGTTAAATGGTTTCAGACTGTGCTTTGTGGAGCTTGTTTGAGGTAGGTCTTGAGGGCTCTGAAAGTAGGCTCTACTCCAACTTGTACTCTGACAGTTCTGCTTTCACCTGTTTTCTGCGTTGATTTCTGTGTAGGATTTGATTTGACAAAAGTGTTCTGTTTTTTTCAAAAAGAGTGAAAAGCATTAATGTGGGTTAATTGCTGCTGAAAATGAAACTGTTTGAAATTCATTTATGTAAAACCATAAGTTTGGAAGTCACCATTTTCCCACTTAAGAAATAAAAATATAAAGAGTGATAAAGAATAAGATTTAGCTTTTGAGATTGATCTGCGAAAAATGATGTTGCTATTTTAATAGGGATTGCATTGAATCTGTAGATCACTTTGGGTAGTATAAGACATTTTAACAATGTTGATTCTGCTGACCCATGAACATGGTATGGTTTTGCACCTGTTTACGTCTTCTGTTGTTTCTTTCCTCAGTGTTTCATAGTTCTCCCTGTAGAACTCTTTCGCCTCCTTAGTTAAATATATTCCTAGGTATTTTATTTTCTTTGTTGCTATTGTGAAGGGTATTGAGTCTTTGATCTGGTTCTATGTTTGACTGTTGCTGGGGTATAGGAATGCTACTGATTTCTATACATTGATTTTGTAACCTGAGACTTTACTGAATTTGTTTATCAATTCCAATAGTCTCATGACAGAATCTTTGGGGTTTTCTAGATATAAGATCATATCGTCAGCAAAGAGCAATAATTTGACGTCTTCTGCCCCTATTTGGATGCGTTGATTTCCTTCTCTTGTCTGATTGCTCTGGCTAGGACTTCCAGCACTGTGTTGAATAGAAGTGGTGACAGAGGGCAACCTTGTCTGGTTCCAGTTCTAAGTGGGAATGCTTTCAGTTTTTCCCCATTCAGTATGATGTTGGCTGTGGGTTTGTCATATATGGCTTGTATCATTTTCAGGTACGTTCCATCTATGCCTATTTTTTAATCGTTCTTATCATAAAAGAGTGCTGAATTTTGTCAAATGCTTTTTCTACGTCTATTGAGAGGATCATATGGTCTTTATTTTTATTTCTATTTATGTGTTGAATTACATATATAGATTTGTGTATGTTGAACCATCCCTGTGTCTCTGGGATGAAGCCCACTTGGTCATGATGGATTATTTTTTATCAACACCTGAATTCAGTTTGCTAGGATTTTGTTGAGAATTTTTGCATCTATATGCATAAGGATATTGATCTGTAGTATTCTTTTTTTGTTGTGTCCTTTCCTGGTTTCAGTATCAGGGTGATATTGGCTTCATAAAACGTGTTGGGAAGGATTCCTTCCTTCTCAGTGTTGTGGAATATAAAGAGAAGTATATTTTATGAACACTGTTTTTTTTTTTCTCTCTGATGCCAATGCTTGCATCAGCTTGGGTCTTATAATATATTCAACTCTTCAAAGATTATGAGAAGAAAATCTTTGCTCATACTCAGCAAAAATCACAGCTAAAAAAAAGTGTGTGTTCTATTTATAGCTAGTGAAGGAGAGCATTTACGAAGATAGGAAAAGGTAGAGTCCTCTTCCATAGCTGCCTCTTGAATCCTTGTGCTCACTTGAATTAATCTTTTCTTTCTTCATATTGTCCTGTTTCTCTGGTCTCTATTATAGTGCCAGATTGTGAGCTTTTGAGGGCAGGGGCATAAGGGTATTGTCTTAAACACTTTCAACATTTTATTCTACTATAATATTCAGTTACTATGTTTTTTGAACAGTGAAAGAATGAATGAATGTATACAGTATATACATACGTGTTTGTGTGTGGATGTGTGTAGTTCTTTTACTTTACTCCATTATGAACACAAAGAAGGCATGCTTAAGACATATTTATCTTTGTATCTTGTTATTAATTATATTTCTATACGTGTTATATACTCATGAAATACTTTTTAACCAATATTATTTAGTTGTGTGAACTAAAATGCATTCATATTAAGTGTGCATTTCAGTGAATTTTGACAAATTTGTATACCCGTGTTTATCACTACAATCACGATATAGAACACTTCCATCACCCTTAAAACTTCCCTCATGCCCCATGCTTTGCAATTCTGCTCCCTCTCTTTTGGCCAGTTAACCACAGATTTGCTTTTTTATCATTTGATTGGTTTAGTATTTTCTAAAATCTCATATAAATGAAAACTTTTGGCTCTAGCTTTTTTCATTCAGTTTAATGATTTTGAAATTCATCCAAGTTGTTGTATCAATAATTCATTCCTTTTTATTTACAACAATTGATTTTATGGGTATACCACAATTTGTTTATCCATTTCCCTGTGGTTGGGTATTTGGATTGTTTCTAATATTTGTTTACTTTGGATAAAACACTTACGAACATTGCTGTAAGGTTCAATCTATTTAATTTTAGCCATTTTAACAGACATATTTTTATCTCATTGTGATTTTAATTTGCATTCCCCTCATAACTAATGTTGAACATTGATATTTAATTGTTAGGTCTATCATTTCTGTCCCTTCAGATTTTGTTTCAGTTGACTAGTTATGGGCCACTGTTTGTTGCTTGTTAGTATGTTTAGTGATTTTGGACTGTAGGCTAGACATTGGCAATGTTATGTTTATTGTTGAGTATTGGATTTTATTGTATTTAGTTAAAGATTATTGGACTTTGTATGATAAGTAGTTCAGTTACTTGTGGATTTGGTTAATTCATTGAGGCATGTTTTGGAGCTCTTGTAGAGCGGGTGAATGCCTTTATTCCAGGGCTGATTTAGTCGTACTTCTAAGGTATGGCTCTTCTGTGGTCTGTACTAATTTCACCATGTATTCAACAAGTTTTTTCCACCCTAACTGAAAGGAACTCATAAAAATTACTGTTCCCGTGTGATCTCCAGGAATTTTTATCTTACTTATCCCAACTAATTTTTCCTTTGTGGGAAGTGGTTCTCTCTTGACCTCATGGGGTTTACCCTGTGCATGCACAGATTATGTAAGAGGCCTCCTTTTCAGGTATCCAGATGTTCTTATCTTCATAGTTTTCTCCTCTCTGGGATTCTACCGTTAAAAATCTAGATATTCTTCAGCCTCTCATAACTCAGATCTCTGCCTCCTCAACTCAGTGAGGTTTCCAGGCTGGAAATTGCCTCCAGCTAGAAATTCTAGACTCATCTCATTTTTTTGTCATCTCTCAAGGCTAACAATCTTGTGGTTATCTGTTGAATTATCTCTAAAAATAGTTGTTTTCTATATTTTGCCTAGTGGTTTTAGTTATTTTGGGGAGGTTAATTTCTAACTTGGTACTCCCTCATGAAACAAAATTGATTTGAAAGTGTCTGAAACAGGTTACTAAGCCATCAAGCAAACACTGTTATCTCTTTTGGCAAGTAGATAGCACTTTGCAAATAATGTTTTATAGAAGACAAATAGCGAAAACGGCAAAGGACATGTTACCTCAAAATCAGAGCAGTTTTACTTTATCATGTCATATATTGGTCATTCCAAAAAAATGGCTTAAAGAATGGCATCTTTTGTTTTAAAAGATTGAACATTATTGACCTTGGAGAGAAAAATGTAAATTATTATATACAAAGTGGTAAAATAGGCTAGTTATACATAACAAAAGATCTTTAACTTAAAAATGTTGTGAAGTTGACCATTAATCATTAAAAAGTGATATCACACTAGTATATCTTTAGGAATGGTTCATAATAATAGAAAAATGTCATCCTTGGACTAGCCTTTATTTTGTGAGTTTTCTTATCTTTCTGGTAGTCATCCTTGTTTGTAGCAGAACTATGAAAAATTTGAGGGATTCCAGATGAGCCAAAATTATTAAAGGAATTAAGAATTCAGTATATATCTCTGCAAGAAGGCTATCAAAAAGAAAAAAAAAGAATTCAGTATGTTAGAAAAGATTATTCTTAAGAAGATTATTATTATTATTCTTAAGAAGATTATCCTTAAGAAGGAAGATACATTACTACAGAAAATGATAGGTAATATCTCAACAAACTCATATAGGTAGGTACAAGCATAACTAAAGTTTGCTTACATAAAGATATACAGACATAAAGACCATGATTATGTGGTTTTAGGAAATCATTAAACCACATTTACAACCTTATCTGTTGAGAGTTAATAGACATAATTGAAGCAGAGAACTGGCTGATCCCATCCTTTTCGGAAATTATCATGTTACGTAGGTAAATATTACGTTATTCATTGTTACCTATGTTAAAAACTTATTTTACTTTTAAGTTATGACCAATTTTTTGAGGTAGTTCTTTTTCTCCTTTTTTATAAACCACCAGCATGATTACAGTACATGTGACTAAAGAAAGGAATATGTTGTTATATTCAATCCTCTAAACTAGGTTTCTTAAGTTATAGGCTTAGCGCCTATTACTCTGTTACTAAGATTTATAAACACAAGTGTATGTCTATAACTAGATGGATCAGAAGATTCCGGATGAGTAGATAATTCTATTTCCCAATGCCAAACACATTATCCCCTTTAGTTATCGCTACTCTGAGTAAAGGAGGAACAGCAGCCAGTTGTCTACCCTGCAGTCCATAAAACTTTCAAGGAAAAAATTGTTTCCAGTTGTCTCTTTTGCTGTGCCAGTAATACTATGCTTCTCATAGTATCATGGCTCAAGGGAATGATTCCGTGGTATGCATGTGATACCAAATTAAATTTAAAGGTAGTCTCTTTGCAACTTTACAGTTACTCCATAAGGACTCACCAATTGGAAAACTACTCTTTTAAATTAAGAAGTGTCCAAATGCTTATCGTGTCCTTGAGATTCTGTCTAAAGACAAAGAATTACTATTTTCATAACTCAGTGATGAAGATGACACAGATTTTGCACCATTTCATTGAGCATTACAGTTTACAAAAAATTCTGAGCTTTATTATTAGTATAAAGATTATAAGTTCAAGGCTCTGAATGCTGCATGTTTTATTGGAAGTAAACAGTAACTGGAGGAGAAAGAAGACAGATAGTGATAGATAAAGAGAGGAAAAGTGAAAGAAAAAAGTACATGCTCAATGACTTACAGTAATGCCCTATCTAAATTAAGTAAGCATCCAACATACATAGTTAAGTAGATGAATACTTAAGAGAGTCCTTAGTTTAGTGTTCAGAAACTTTAGGTTTTAAGAAACTGAAAGCTGGAATGAATCTCTTTTGAAAAGGTTGGGGATATTTATTTCTCATTATAAATCTTTTTTATTCGCTTGCACAAAATCTACAGTTATAGATTAAAATATGTTCAAATTTCCAATATTAAGTCAAATGTTTAATAGAAAAGAAAAGCATGTAGTCCTTTTTAGGAAGTTATGTTTACAACGTCAAATTTAGATTTTACATATAGGATATATAATAAAGCGATATTATGGAAAATTTTGTTTAATGCACTCTAATGTCAGCACTCTTGGCTAAGTCTCCATCACTTTACACCTGTAATATTGCAATAATTTCTTCTGTTTCTACTTCTAGCTTTCCCTAGCCAATCCAGTAAGATAAGCTTCCTCAAATATCACTTTCATCACACCTTGCTCCCATCATAAAAACCAACCCTTACTGCCAATTGAATGGTGTCCAAATTGTTTTTGATGGAATTCCAACCCTATATAATCTGGCTTCATCTTGCCATCCACATCTCCAGGCATTTCCTAATACTTCATTCCCCCCTCTAATTAGGCTGTCTCCTGTCTGCCTCCGCATAGTGTTGGGTACTTTGCTGCCTCTGCATTTCTGCTTCGAAAGCTTCTTTAACCCGGAATAACCTCACCTTCTAGCTTTTAACTTCTTCCATCCTTCAGGAACCATCTTTTGTCCCACTTAATACATGAATCTTCCCTACATACATCTGCCATATGCACCCCTTTCTTGTCTGACTGTCTGCAGTATTTACCATGTGTTACGGCACCTTTTCTCATCCATTCCAAGAGGCATTTTTTAAAAAAACAATTTAATATCTCTTAAATGGAATTTATTTTATAATCAGTGGCATGTCATGAATCAATTAGAAGTGTTTTTCCTCTCTAACTGGCACATAAATAATAGTACATTTTGCAATGTATGGTATCTTAAGAGTTGAAAAATCATGTGTGCTATATATTATTATTTATTATTTTCTAATGGTTTGCTGTGTGTCTGGTTTGTTGCCCAGCATCATTATGAATTTTACTAGCATGGAATTTTGTTTCCATTTCACGCCTTTGGAATACCCTACAGTGCCAGGTATAGAGTTGAGCTTCTTAAATTTAATTAGTGAAGCTATTTCAATTCAATTCAGTTTAATAAATATAATGAATATACTTGGTTAGAATTGTGCTTTTATGAATTATTATTTTTCCTTTATTTTAAACTTCTCATTGAAGTATTATATAAATACAGAAAAATGCACATAAGCATATAGCTTAAATGGTTTCACAAACTCAACACATCACCTGGGTAGCCAGCACGCAGATTGAGGAACAGTACATTAGGACTCCAGAAACCCTCTTTCATGCCACTTTCAGGTCACAAGGGGATCATTATCCTGGCCTTGAAAAACATAGATTAATTTGGCAAGTTTTTTCTTTGTGTAAATGAAATAACATAGCATGTACACTTGAGAATCTGACTTCTTTTTTTCAACATTCTATTTGTGAGCTTTTGCCACATCATTGTAATGTGGATTGTTCATTCTCATTGATGTGTTCCATTTTATGCACATTACTGCAGTCTCTTTCTCCTTCTACTGTTGATGTATATATGGGCCATTTCTAGTTTTAATTTAATGCAAATAGTGCTGTTCTGAACATTCTAGGACAAGTCATTCATTGTACATATGTACTAATTTCTCTTGATTATGAATGTAGGAATGGGAATGCTAAATCATAGGGTATCATTTGTTCACCTTTAGCAGATGCCACCTAACCTTTTTCCAAAGTTATTTCAGTTTGTGCTTCTATTTCTTGAATAATATCCTCAAAGCACAGGCAACCAAAGCAAGATTGGACAAATGGGATCACGTCAAGCTAAAAATCTTCTGAATGGCAAAAGAAACAATCAACAAAGTGAAAAGACAACTCACGGAGTGGGAGAAAATATTTACAAACTACCCATCTGACAAAGGATTAATAACTAGAATATATAAGGAGCTCCAACAACTCAACAGGAAGAAATCAAATAATCAATTAAAAAAGGAGCAAAGAATCTGAATAGGCATTTCTGAAAAGAAGACATACAAATGACAAAGAGATATATGACAAAATGGTCAACATCATTAGTCATCAGAGAAATGCATATCAAAACTACAATGAGATATCATCTCACCCCACTTAAAATAGCTTTTATCAAGAATACAGGCAATAACAAATGCTGGCAAGGATGTAGAGAAAGGGGACCCCTTGTACACTGTTGGTAGGAATGTAAATTAGTGCAACCACTATGGAAAACAGTATGGTAGTTCCTCAAAAAACTAAAAATAGAGCTAGATTATGACACAGTAATCCCACTCTGGGTATATATGCAAAAGAAGAGAATTCAGTATATTGAAAAGTTATCTGCACTCCCATGTTTATTGCAGCATTATTCACAATAGCCAAAATTTGGAATCAACCTAAGTGTCCATCAACAGATGAATGGATAAAGAAATTGTGGTATATATTCACAATGGAATATTATATGGCCATAAAAAAGAGTGAAATCCTGCCATGTGCAACAACATGGATGGAATTGATGAATATTATGTTAAGTGAGATAAGCCAAGCACAATAAGACAAATCTTGCATGTTCTCACTCATGTGGGAGCTAAATATTAAAAACAATTGATCTCATGGAGACAGCAGAATGATGGTTACCAAAGGTTGGGAAGGTACCAGGGAGGGGGGCATAAAGTGAGGATGGTTAATGGGTGCAAAAATATAGTTACATAGTTAGATAGAATGAACAATATTTGATAGCACAGCAAAGTGACTATAATCAACAATAAGTTAGGGTATACTTTAGAATAACTAAAAGAGTGAAATTGGAATGTTCCTAACAAAAAGAAATGATAAATGCCCGAGGTGATGGGCACCTCAATTGCACTGATTTGACTAATTCACGTTGGATGATTGCATCAGAACATCACACGTACCCTGTAAATACAACTATTATGTTAATATGTACCCATAATAATTAAAACCAAAAAAATAAAAAAGTCATTTATGACCAAAAAAGAGACAAGAAAATAAAACTATAGACCAATATCTCTCATAAACATAGATCCTAAGTAAAATATTATCAAATTGTTTCCAGGAATGTGTAACAAAAGTATGCACCACAATCAAGCAAGTTTCATTTCAGATATGTGTGGATGGTTCAAGACTCAAAAATCAAGTATTGTAAATGACTATGTCACCAGGATAAAGAAGAAAAATAACATGATCATAACAATAAATGCAGAAATAGCATTTAACAAAACCTAACACCATTCATGACAAAAAATTAATATTAGAGGGGAACTTCGTAATGAACATCTACCAAAAAAAAAAACCCACTTATGTTTAACATTATGATGAGAAACTAGATGTTTTCCACCTAAGATTAAGAACAAGATAAGAATTTCCCCTCTCATTATGCCTATTTAGTATCATTCTAAAATCCTACTAGTGCAATAAGACAAGAAAAGTAAATACAACATATACAGATTGGGAAGGAAAATAAAAACTATCTTTTTTCACAGATGGCATGATCCCAAAGAATTGAAAAGAAATATCCTGGAACTAATATCAATTTTAGAAAAGTTGCAGGATATAGTATTAATAACATTAATATATAAAAATCAATTACTTTGCCATCAATGAACAAATGGAATTTGAAATGAAAAACACAATACCATTTGTAATGCCACCAAAATAAATGAAAGACTTTGTTATATCTAACAAAATATGTCCAGATCCACATGTGGAAACTAAACTTCTATTGAAATTAAACAAATGGGGAAATATTCTGTTTTCATAAATTGGAAGGCTCAATATTGTTAAATTGTTAATTTATCTGAACTTGATCTATAGATTCAAAGCAGCCCCAATCAAAAACCTAGCTAAGTATTTTGTGGATAACCACAATTAATTTTATGATTTATTTCAAAAAACAAAATAACAACAAAAAAAAGCCAACACAATATTTAAGAATAACAAAGTTGGATGACTCATATTACTGAATTTCAAGACAATATAAAGTTATAATAATCAATACAGCATATTTGTAAACAAATAAAGACATTAATAGAATAAAATTCAGAGCCAATAAATAGACCTATACAAAAATAGACAAATATTTGAAAAAAAGGCAGACAATTAAATGGAAAAAGGATACACTTTTCAAAAAATGATGGAGGAACAACTGGGCATCCACACGCACACACATACCTACACACACCCACATACACCCTAGAAACAGGCTTTACATCTTTCCAAAACATAACTTTAAATGGATCATAAGCTTAAATGTAAAATACAAATCCATAAAAAATTCAAGAAGGAAATATAAGAAAATGTAGGTGACTTTAGGATTGGCAATGAAATTTTTGAAAAGGCAACAATAACATGATTCATTTAAAAATGGTAAGTTGAAGTTTATTAAAATCAAAAACTTCTCTTTGAAAAGACCTTGTTAAGAGAAAGAAAAATAAGACACAGTTTGGAAGAAAATCTTTGCAAAACACATGTGTGGTAAATGACCAGCAACCAAAAATATGCAGAGAACTCTTAAAACTCATCAATAAGAAAATAAACAATCCAATTAAAAACAGACAAAAGATATTAAGATATAATACACCAAAAAAGATATACAGATGGCAAATAAGCAAAAAGATGTTCAACTTATGTCATTAGGGGATTGCAATTTGAAACAATAATAAGATATCACTGTGAACCTACTAGAATGGCTACAATTCTAAACACTACCAATGACAAATGCTGGTGAGGATGTGGAGCAGTGTGATCTCTTATTTGTAGCTGATGGGAATGAAAAATGGTATAGTCATTTTAGGAGATGGTTTGTCAGTTTCTTACAAAACTAAAGATAGGCTTATAATACAATTTAGCAATCATGCTCCCGGATATGTACCCAGTTGATTTCAAAAGTTATGTCACATAAAAACCTCATGAGAACGTTTATTACTGTTTTATTCGTGATTGCCAAAACTAGAAGCAAACCCATGATGTCATTCAGTAAGTGAATGGATTAAAAAAAATCTGTGCTATATTCATACATTGATACATGTTACATTATTCAATAATTTTAAAATGAGCTTTCAAGTCACACAATGACATGAAGGAACCTTAAATTCATAGGGCTAAGAAGCCACTGTGAAAAGATTACATACTGTATGATTCCAACTACATGACATTCTAGAAAAGTCAAAACTATAAAGACAGTAAAGATCAGTGGTTGCCTAGAGTTCAGGAGAGGGGAGCAAAGCACAGGGGAGTTTTAGGGGCCTGGATCTATTTTCATGACACTGTAATGGTATATACCTCACATTACACATTGAGCTTTATAGCACCAAGAGTGAACATAAATCAATACAATTTAAACAGATAATGTAGCAGGTGGGGAATCCCAGGAAAGAATGCACTTTGTGAAAAGATAATCTAAATGTATTTTAAAACAATGTATAAAACAACCTCAGTTGAAGAGGTGTGTTTTGTAGGGGAAAAAGGAGTGCTAACTTGAGTAACTTTGGAAATGAGTAAATTCTGTAAGAATAAAGGCAAAAGGAACTACAATTAGGCACTGTCCTCTTGCTGATAAAGTTGTTTGCATGCGAGCAAGGGTTAACAATTCCGATACTGCTGTATATGTATATTGGAACTGAACAGTTAAGTAAATGGATGGCACATAGTGGGAGAGGGTTTTCACTGTTAGGGTGGAAGGTTACAGGTAAGCAAGGGAACGAGAACAGAATGATTCATACAGTGAAGGATTAGAGTTGGAAACATCAGTACAAACTCTTGTTTAGCTAATACAGAAGGTGATGTCTAAATATACAGTAGACATGTGTATGTCATGTATTTATAGATATCTATGCACACAGCAGTTAGTATACACACTTACTTTTCTTTCTTTGCTGTGCCATGTGAAAGGGCCTTGGAGAAACAATATCCCAGTAATAACAAGCTCACCTAGCACCCAGATCTTAATTTCTAATACTATCTTCAATGAAAGGAAACAGGATCCTTAGAGAAATAGCTAATCCTAGAACTGGGGCAGGAAATAGACAAGATGAGATGGGAGCATTTTGCAGTGCTAGAATATAAGGAAGTGCTAAAAAATTAATGAGTCAATAAATAAATAACATCCACAATAATGTGGGTTTCTCAAAAGGGAATCGGGAGCCAAGTGAATGATCTCTCAGTGACCAAAACTGGACCCATTTGACAAAATAAATAGTATTGGATTGTAACCTACTTTATAAAATAAGTATAAATAATTCCATATGATATAAATAAATGATTAAATAAGTTAATAAAGAGGGCATGAGGGGATGCTATGATTTGGATATGATTGGCTTTATGCTGCCAAGTCTCATGTTAAAATTTGATCCCCAGGGTTGAAGGTGGGGCCTGGTGGGAGGTGTTTGAGCCTTGGGCTGGATCCTTGTGAATGGCTTGGTGCCACTCTCACGGCAGTGAGTGTGTTCTCATTCTTACTTCATGTGAGAAGTGGTTGTTGAAAACCACCTCCTCTGCTCTCTGTCAGTTACTCCCTCACCACGTGAGCGCTGCACACCCAGCTCCCTTTGCCTTCGCCATGGGGGAAAGCAGCCTGAGCTCCTCACCAGAAGCAGATGTTGGTGCCATGCTTCTTGTACAGCCTGCAAATCATAAGCCAAATAAAGCTTTTTTTTTTTCTGTAAATTACCAAGCCTGAGGTATGCTTTTATAGCAAAACAAATGGACTAAGCCAGAGAAACAATTTCTCATGCAGAAAATTTACAAATATTTTTATAGCTACTATGCATTCAAGGAAAGGAAACATGATTCTCCATTTGTTAACTATAGGCTGTGCACAGTGACTTCCTTCCAAGAGTATAGTATGAGCATGAGAGGAAAAAGAGTAACATTATAGTGGTAAAATCTCAGCCAGGTGATCAATCATGAGTGTTGTCATGTTGATAGAATCTATGGTGGGTATTACTTGATGAAAATGGTATTTTATGCCTGTGGTCTTTCTTCTGAAAAACCAATAAAGCCAGTCTAATCATGAGAAAAACATGAGACACACTCAAATCATGTGGCATCCTATAAAACACTGAAACAATACTCTTTCAAACTGTCATGGTTGTCAAAAATATGAAAATCTGAGAAACTGTAACATCCAATGGGAGCCTGAGGAGGCCAGAAAATAAATTTAATGTCTTATTAGTAAATATGATCAAAATTTTTTAAATTTAGTTTTTTTTTAATTTCAGAATAGTGCAAAGGTACAAAAGTTTAGGTTACCTATATTGCCTTTGCACCGCCTGAATCAGAGATACAAGTGTGTCCATTCCCAACACAGTGCACACTGCACCCATTAGGTGTGAATATACCCATCCGCTCCTCCCACCTCTACACTCAACAAATGGTACTACCATATACTCACATAAGTGTTGATTAATTAGTACCAATTTGATGATTAGTATATGTGATGCATGTTTTTCCATTCTTGTGATATTTCACTTAGTAAAAGGGGCTCCAGCTCCCCCAGGATAATAGAAGAGGTGTTAATTCACCATCATTTTTTGTGGCTGAGTAGTATGCCATTGTATACGCATACCACATTTTATTAATACACTCACGTATTGTTGGGCACTTGGGTTGATTCCACATTTTTGAAATTGTGAATTATGCTGCTATAAACATTTGACTGCAGATGTCTTTATTATAGAATGTCTTTTTTTCCTTTGGGTAGATGCCCAGTAATGAGATTGCTGGAGTGAATAGCAGTTCTACTTTTTGTTCTTTGCAGTATCTCCATACTCCTTTCCACAGAAGTTGTAGTAGTTTTCAGTCTCACCAGCAGTGTATGAGTGTCCCTATCTCTCCACATCACTTTCAACATTTGTTGTTTTGGGACTTTTTGATAAAAGACATTCTCACTGTAGTTAAGTGATATCTCATTGTGGTTTTGATGCCTTTTCCTGATGATTAGAGATGTTGAGCATTTTTCCTATGTTTGTGGGCCATTAGTCTATCTTATTTTGAAAAGTTTGTGTTTATGTCCTTTGCCCACATTTGAATGGCACTGTTTGATTTTTACCTGTGATTTTCTGAAATTCTATGTAGATTCTAGGCATTAGCTCTTTATCAGATATATAGCATGCAAATATTTTCTCCCATTCTGTAGATTGTCTGTTTGCTCTACTGATAGTTTCTTTGGCTGGGCAGAAGCTTTTTAATTTGATCACATCCCATTTATTTATTATTGTTGATGCTGTGATTGATTTTGGTGTCTTCTTCATAAATTATTTACCTAGGCTGATGACTATAACAGTTTTTGCAAAATTTTCTTCTAGAATTCTTATGGTTTCATGCCTTAGGTTTAAGTCTGTTACCCATTGTGAGTTGATTTTTTTGTGAGAGTTAAGAAGTATGGATCCTGTTTCAATATTCTACATGTGGCTATCCAATTTTTCTGTCCAATTTCTATCCAGATTTATCCAATTTTACCATTTATTGAATAAGGATTCTTTTCCCCAGTGTTTACTTTGGTCTATTTTGTCAAAGATCAGATGGCTATATGAGGATGGTTTTATATCTGGATTCTCAGTTCTGTTCCTCTGGTCTATTTCTGTGTTCTTGTGCCAGTACCATGCTGTTTGGTTCGTATAGCCTTGTAGTATAGCTTGAAGTCTGGTAAATTGATGCCTCCCAATTTTTCTTTTTGTTTAAGATTGTTTTGGCTATGGGGTCTTCTCTGGTTCCATACAAAGTGTAGAATTATTTTTTTAGATCCTAAAAAATGATGTTGGTATTTTAATAGGGATTGTATTGAGTCTGTAGATCATGTTGGGTAATATAGACATTTTAAAAATGTTGATTCTGCCAAACCATGAACATATATGATTTTCCATCTGTGTCCTCTGCTATTTCTTTCCTCAGTGTTCCATAGTTCTCCTTGTAGAAGTCCTTCACCTCATTAGTTAAATATATTCCCAAATATTTTATTTTCTTTGTTGCTATTGTTAAAAGTAGTGAGTCTTTGATTTAGTTCTAAGTTTGACTGTTTTTGGCAGGTAGTTTGACCTCTTCTGCCCCCATTTGGATGCCCTCAATTTTCTTCTCTTGTGTGATTGCTAGGACTCCCAGCACTATTTTGAATAGAAATGGTGATAGAGGGCAACCCTGTATTGTTCCAGTTCTGAGGAGAAATGCTTTCAATTTTTCCCCATTCAGTATGATGTTGGCTGTGGCTTTGTCCTATATGGCTTTTATCATTTGGAGGTAAGTCCTTTCTATCCATATTTTGTTAAGTGTTCTTATCATAAAAGCATGCTGAGTTTTGTTGAATGCCTTTTCTGCATCTATTGAGAGGATCATATTATCTTTGTTTATATTCCTGTTTATGTGGTGAATTACATTTATTGATTTGCTTATGTTGAACCATCCCTGCATCTCTTGGATGAAGTCCATTTGGTCATGATAGATTATTTTTTTCATGAGCAGCTGAATTTCATTTGCATGATTTTATTTGAATGTTTGCATCCATATTCATAAGGGATATTGGCCTGTAGTTTTCTTTTTTTGTTGAGTCCTTTCTGGGTTTTGATATCAGGGTTATGTGGTCTTTGTAAAATGTATTGGGGGGATTAATTCCTCTCAGTGTTGCTGAATAACTTCAGCAGGATAGGAACTGGTTCTTCTTTGTAGGTCTGGTAGAATTGGGGTGTGAAATCATCTGGTTTGGGACTTTTTTTTTAAGGAAGATTTTTCATTACTGCTTCAATTTTGGTACTTGATATTGGTCTGTTTAGGAGTGTTGTTTCTTCCTGATTCAGCCTAGGGAGACCTTGTCCTTCTAAGAATTTTTCCATTTTATCCATATTTTCAAGATTATGTGTGTAGAGATTTTTAGAGTATTCAGATATGATATTTTGTATTTCTGTAGTATCAGTGTAATTTCTACTTTTTCATTCTGGATTCAGTTTATTAGAGTCCTTTCTTTTCTCCTTCTGTTTAATCTAGCAAGAAGTGTGTCCAATGTATTTATGCTTTCAAAGAACCAGCTTTTTGTTTCAGTAATCTTTCATACAGTTCTTTTGTTATCAATTTCATTTAGTTCTGTTCTGATCTTGGTTATTTCCTTTCTTTTGCTGGGTTTGGGATTGGTTTGCTCTTCCTTTTCCAGGTCTTTCGGATGATTCATTAGATTGTTGATTAGTGATTTTCCTGTCTTTTGGATGTAAGCATTTAAGGCTATGAATTTTCCTCTCAGAACTGCTTTAGCTGTGTCTCACAGATTTTTGATAATTTGTGTCCCCTTTTTCATTTATTAAAAGGAATCTTTTGATTTCCATCTTAATTTCCTCCTTGACCCAATACTAATTCAGGACTAGTTTGTTTAGTTTATTTTCTGTGATTTTGTGTAGAGGTGAGTGTTTCTTTTGAAGTTGATTTCTAGTTTTATTCCACTGTGGTCTGAGAAGATATATGGTACTATTTCTATTTTTTTAAAATTTGTTGAGACATGTTTTGTGGCCTAGGATAGGATCAGTCTTAGAAAATGTACCATGAGCTGATGAAAAGAATGTGTATTCAGTGGTTTTTGGGTAAAAAGTTCTGTAAATGTCTGTCAGGCCCATTTGTGGTAGAGTTCTGTTTAAATCCATTATGAGAAAGCTCAATTATATTCAAGGTAAAACAGAAACCCAACACACACACACAAAAACACAACGCAAATGCAGGGAATGAATGAAAAATTCACTAAAGTAATTCAATATCAAAGAAAAATCAAACAGAACTTCTGGAAATAAAAAATTCATTCAAGGAATTATAAAACACAGTGGAAAAGCTTAGAAATAGGTTAGACAAAGCAGAGTGAAGAATCTCAGAGGTTGAAGACAACACCTTTCAATCAACATGTCAGTCATAGAGATAGAGCAGAGAAATAAGAGAAAAGAGCAAAGCCTACAAGAAATATGAAATTATGTTAATAGGCCTAACATAAGAATCATAGACATCCCTGAGGGTTATGAAAAAACTAAACAAGGGTTAGATAATCTATTTGAAGGAATAATTGAGGAAATTTCCTTGGCCTTACTAGAAATCTAGATATTCAGGTTCAAAAAGCTCAAAGAACTCCTGGGAGACTCATTACAAAGAAGAAAACACCATGCCACATAGTCAGCAGAGTAGCCAAAATAAACATGAAAGAGGCCCTCCTACGAGTTGTACGGCAAAAGTTACAGGTAACTTACGAAGGAAATCCCATCAGACTAACTGCAGTCTTCTGAACTGAGACCTTAGAAGCCAGAAGGGACTGGGGCTCCATTCTCAGTGCTCTAAAACAGAATAATGTCCAGCCTAGTATTTTGTATCCTGCAAAACTAAGTTTAATTTATGAGGGGGGGGAATAAAGTCTTTCTCAGACAAACAAACACTGAGGGAATTTGTCAAAACAAGACCTGCACTGCAGGAAATACTGGGAACTGTGTTATACATAGATCAGCACAAAAGACGCTCACCAGTGTAAAATTATCCAAAAGCTAAAGATCAAAGACCAGATACCACAATGGCTCAAGACATAAAACAAAGCAACAAAGTTCCACTCAACAGAAATCCATCCCACTTATCAATTCTTTCAACAAATGTGAATGGCTTGAACTGCCCACTGAAGAGATATAGGCTGGCCAAATGGATAAATATACACAAGCCACATATCTGCTGTCTTCAGGAAACATATCTAACCCACAATGACTCATTCAGACTCAAAGTGAAGGGATGGAAAACAATATCTCTCACAAATGGACACCAAAAGAAAGTAGCAGTTCTCTTATCAGATAACTTAGTCTTCAAATCAATAAAAGTAATGAAAGACAAAGATGGTCATTATACAATGGTAAAAGGAACAATTCAACAAGAAGTCATAACAATTCTAAATATCAATGCACCCAACAGAGGTGTGCCCAGATTCATAAAGCAAATTGTACTTGATCTAAATAAAATGACAAACAACAGCACTGTAATAGCTGGGGACTTCTACACACCACTAACAGAACAGGACAGATACTCCAAAGAGAAAATAAACAAAAAAACAATGATCAAAAAATTTTTAAGAAAAAAATAA
>CAUYSK010041960.1:0-24479 GCA_963575035.1 Avahi laniger | reverse complement strand
GGCTGAGGCAGTAGGATTGCTTGAGCCCAGGAGTTTGAGGTTGCTGTGAGCTAGGCTGACACCACAGCACTCTACTCCGGGCAACAGAGTGAGACTCTGTCTCAAAAAAAAAAAAAAAAAAATAATAACAAATAATGGATGTTCGGCAGGGGGAAGGGGGAAGGGGGACGGGGGATTGGGGAGGAGGGGACGCGTATATGCATACACAAAGAGTGCAATGCACATCACCCAAAGGATGGACATACTTGAAACTCGGACTTGGGAGGGGGAGGGGGGCAAGGGCAACATAGGTAACCTAAATATCTGTACCTCCATAATAAGCTGAAATAATAAAAAAAAAAAAAGAATAAAGCTTAATAGTGAAACACAGGAATGTTACATTTAGCATTATTATTTAATTATTTTCTGGAATTAATGCCAGTGTAATAAAAGAGATTAAAAAATGAGGTTAAATTTTATAAGGAATTGAAAAAATTATCATTTATAGATAATATGATAATTTTTTTAAAATTTCAAAATATTACATGGGTACAAATATTTTTGTTGCATGAATATACTATATAATGCTGAAGGGTAGGGCTTTCAGTGTGCCTGTCACCAGGACAGTGTTCATTGTACCCAACAGGTAAGTTTTTATCCCTCACCCCCTCCCATGCTCCCCAATATTAGTTTCCAATGTCCTTTACATCTCTTCATGCCCATGCGCACCCATCATTTAGCTCTCACTTATTAGTGAGAACATGTAGTATTTATAGATAATATGATGAATAATTAAAAATATTTCAGATAACAAAATGAAAAACAATTAGAAAAATAGGTTAATGTCATACTATTCTGATTAAAATACATATGCTTAGGTTCTAGAATGTCATTTATCCCTTAATGTTTATTTATTTTTTGCATGTGTGTAGCATCATATTTATTTATTTATTTTTTATTTCAGCATATCACAGGGGTACAGATGTTTAGGTTACGTATCTTCCTTCTAACAATGCAATTATGATTCATTAATTTAGGATTGCATTTTATGTATACAAGAATTCTTATTCCAGTGCATGAGGAGAGGAAAGAAACTTGGGAAATAGTTATGGAAATGTATTAAAAGTATAGAGAATCCAGCAAAAGAGAGAAGGAGCAATCACAATGGTGGAGAGAGATTCATAGAATTTAGAGTTATGAAAACCTAGATGACAGTTTGAAGAAAAAAGCATAATCGATAGAGAAAATCAGTGTACAGAAGGTGAACATAAAAAAGACTGTGGAGAGAGGGTTAGATGTGGAATTTATAAGGTCAGTGATCATGTTTGGCAGAGAACTCTCAGGAGAACGCAGAGGCTGAGAGTAGTTTGAAATGAGTATTATATACTAAGGAAGTTGAGGTCCAAAGAGAGATCTGGCAACTTAAGGAGACAAGGCCAATTTATCACCATTGTCATCATCGTTATTATTTTTACTTCGGGAGTTTTCGTAGGCAGAAGGTAGGAGAAGAGTTTTAAGATGATACGGTATGGTGGAGGAATTGAAGTAAAAGGAATTAGGAGTGAAAGTAGAGGAGTTAGTCTTCGTGACCACTGAGAACAATTCTCTCAGAGGCTGACATCAAGAAGGTGAGCAAGCAAAAATATAGTTGGAAATTTCTGAGGTAAGGGACCATTCTCTGTTGGCTACAATCTTCAACAAAAGAGCAGATCGCGTGCAGCGGGTGTTGGCAGTAGCCATGAGGTTAGATATTTAACGAGAGAAGAGGAAATTTGGTAAATTATTACAAGTAATGTGGAATAAAAAATATAAGAAGATTTAAAGAACTTTTGAGTAAATAAGGACCCAGTGGAGGCTAAAAAAAAAAAAAAGCAATAAATATAAAAGGGGCCTAATCAACTGCCCACTGGACTTCAAAAATATTTTCAAAATAATTAACTTGTCCTTTTTTTGTCCCATCACCTTTATTTGGACATCAGAAATTGTGCCCCAAATCATTGCTGGCAAACTTACTTCAATTTTTCAACCAGTTTCAATTTGTTTAAAATAAACTAGGAAAATGGTTTACTGTTTAAAAATAGTTTTTATTATCTCTTGGAAATTCTCTTTTCTGTTTTACAGCACTGTTGAATAAAATATATACGCTTAAACTCTAGAATGTTTTTTCTCTGTTAATGTTTATTTGCACCACTTTCCTTACTAAGGATATAATTTTGATGCAATCATCTAAAGCTGCATTTTACATAAAAGTCTCTTCATCCTGAAAATGTCACTGTGTGCAACTCCTTTCAGTCTAATGTTGTCCATCTAAGAACCGCACCAATGTGAAATTACAGTTTAAAATTTGAGGCACTTGGATTATCGTAAGGGCTATGCACACATCTGAGATTCCTTTATGATCTTTTAAACATTTTATTTTTATGCAGAACCCAACATATTTTAGCTTAATTTTTTTTATTGCTTTGCCCACTTAATGAGTAATCTTCCACTTGTCTCTGGACCAACTCTACTCCTGCACTGAGGTAATTCCAAGTTCTTAGTGATAATGAGAGTAACAGTAAAGAAACATCCACGTCTTAATTCTGATTCCATCACTAACTAACAGGAAGACCTTGGATAAGTTATTTAATTCTCCGGATCTTGTTTACCATTTTTCCCAACCTGTAACGACTTTTCCTTTTCAGTCAGAAAGTCTTCCTATTGGAAGCATTAGTTTCTATTGCTGCTCTAACAAATTACCACAAATGATACAAAATTACTATCTTATATTCCTGGAGGTCAGAACTCGGAAATGGTTTTACTGGGTTAGTATCAAGGTGTCAGCAGAGCTGCATTCCTACTGTGGTTTCTAGCAAAGTATCTGCTTCTTTCCTTGCCTTTTCCAGCTTCTAGAGGTTGCCCTGCTCCTCGCCTATGGTCCCGTTTCCATCTAGAAGGCCATCAATTGCATCACTCTGACCTCTACCTCTCTTGGCACGTTTCCTTCTCTGCCTCTGACCTTCCTGCCTCCCTCTTTCACTTGTGAATATATTGGGCTCACCCAGATAATCTAGGTTAAATTTCTATCTTAACTTCCTTAAATTTAATCACATCTGTAAAGTGCATTTTGCCGTATAAGGCAATATATTCACAGAATACAGGGATTAGGACATGAACATTTTTGTGGGGGTTGGGAGATTATTCTGCCCACCAAAATGCCAGAAATGATACTCTTTATATATGTCCATCTCTGCATCCCACCACCTCCAGAGAAGAATATCACTTTTATGAAAATCCTTCATGTGGGTGTTTTCTTAGTGAGTTTATTTGTATAATGAATCATCTCTCTAAAAATGCTAAAATGTCAGAGTTCTATTAGTAAGCTTGAACACTAATTAACAGGGACACTTGTTCTTATTTCATTTGACTTTCATAGGTTTTGTCTATCAATAACTACACAGTGAAACTGATTTTTTTTCCCACCACAGCATCTTACTTTTATTACTTATGTATGGCTTCATACTAACCAAAAGGTTAGACATTAGAATATTTATGCTAATCTCAATTTGCTTTTGTGCTGTAGACAGTACAAATAAAGCTGCAGCAATTGATTACACATCACTGACACCAGAAGGAACATACAGTTTCATCAATGAAAAAACTGAGTCATGTAACAGCTCAATAGTTGTGTGCAGCCTCATGAGAATGACAATCAAAACCAAGTCATAATGATATGAATATTTATTGGGTACCTCATCCTGGTTTAGTAATTTTAATAATCTGCAAAAAAAAGTATAAAGGGAAGCATTTCTGTTTTTATCAAATACTCCTTTTTAAATACAGTCTATTCATATTTAAATACTTTTATATCAGTTTTCTTATTTTTAGGTTTTATTATTCTATGGTAATTTGACTTAATCCTAAGAATGGATGAATAACATATTTAAATACATATGTGTAATTTTTTTGTGTGTCTGACTCAGGTACATTGTTGTCTTAATTAGGTACTGTTGTGGTAAATTAGGCTGAGGAATAGTTAGAAATGATATAAATGATGTCTTAAACAGAATAAACATCTATAAAATTTGATCATCAAAATAATTGTTTAAGGTTTAGTAATAAATTATTGAAAGAATAGAAATAGAATGCATAACTTCCAAACTGTTAAAGGAAAAGATAGGGGAGAATAGAGAAAATGCTCTTAGCTCAATAGAAGACTGGAAAGGAGGGGAAAAATCAGAGAAAAAGTATGCTAAATATATTTAGTTATTCAGCAAATACCTAACGAGTGTATGCTCTAGACTTCTGAAAATGTTATCCAAACAAATTGATAAGCTTAATAAGTATAAATAGATTAAACTCTTCTATTAAATATCAAAGGCTTTCAGGTTTGATGCATTGCATTTTAAACTCAAGATATATATGAGTAACACATCTAAGTAAAAACAAACAGAAAGATATATAATGAAGAAATGGAAAATATATGTAATATGAATGTGCTTCACCTACTGACATAAACTTGAAATATGTAAAGCCTAAGATAGAGAATTACAGGGTAAACCCAACAAATACAAAATCATAGTGAGTGCTTTTTTTCTTTATGTGTATCACAAATCAATAGATCAATCACACAATTTAATAAGGATTAAAAATTTCCAACATATAGATTAGGTCTTAAAATCAAAGATTACCTTAATAATTAGTAGCACAAGGCACATCAATTTTGTTTTAGTTTTCATTAAGTAGATTGTCGGATCACCTGATCAGTCTATTAAATTATAAAGTAAAATTTTAACAGAAACTTCTGATTCTGAAATCAAAATCTTATGTTGATCTGGCTCGTAAACCTTAGCAGGCCTGCTTTCTGCCTCTCCTTCTCCTTGCTTTTCCAGTAAAGAGTTCTCGAAGAGTTTTACATTTCAGCCCTCAAGGGAAAGACACAGAGGAGAAAGTATTTACTTACCAAGGTATCCTCTGTGAGCGAATAAGGAAAACCAAACTACTGCATCTAATTCTGTAGGAGGTAGATACCCTCTGCATCTAACAACACACTGGGATTGCCTAGATGAATAAGCAAACACATAACAGTTTTGAATTCCACAACTCTGTATTCTAGTTGCCAAGAAGAAAATCATAAGATGTGGGCATTCTAAATTTATTTTGGTAGATAATCTTAATGAGAAAATCTTGTTGAAAATAAATAAAGCGAGATGCAATATAAAACAGTTGTGATATTCAAAACTGCATTTGATTGTTTAAATTGAGCTATATTATTTTGTTCTGAAGCTTGCTAGATAATGTGGTACTATGTCATTTGGATTTTTTTTGGTGAAGCACAGATTGCATATTTAAACATAAAGAATGCCTAAAACACCAGTTATATTGTGTCTTTAGACTCAGGAGTTGTTTTTTTAAAGTATGGTAACCAGTGAATACAATCAGTTTGTATCCACAATGGGATTAAATGTCAGTGTAATGTTCATCATATGTTAAAACATAGCATCCTCTTTTCGGATGTGAATAATAAAATTGAGCTGATCAATCAGAAAAGATAAAACTATGAAATTAACATTTCAAATTATTGTGTTTTTGGTGTTTGAGTCTACATTGCGTTACTCACTAACTGGTTGTTATGTGTTAACTTTCCTATGACGTATTGCTAATAACATGAAGGAAATGAGATGTGGTCTCCAAATTATTGTAAGTATGATTTTTTTTGCTATTTAAAAGGTTGGTTTTTACAACACATCCCTAAACATGGCCACACTTTGCTTATCTCAGTACTTTTAACATTTTTGTTGGTAACTGATAATTGTATAATAGGATTATTTAAACTGGACACCAGTAAGAAGGGTTTCTTTGGACAATTCCAAAACTGCTGATTTAAGGATTAAGAATAAAAACCAGAATTAGAATGTCTTTTCCCTGTTTAAGAATTTATTATCCTTTCTGCTTAATATTCTTTATTCCTGTTTGTTATTCTTATTACTTATTGCTATATTTTTTAAACTTAAAACACTTTGCTTATCTAATTATTACTAATTATTCGAGAGGTTACCTTCAGTCTATGATTTCATTCTATTACAGTGATTGCATAGCTGATATAGAGTAAATGTTAAGCCCTTAGTTCAAAAGAGATTGAGAAAGGGTGGGATGAAATAAGCCATAAAACTTTCATTGTTATAATTATGGAACAATGAACTATTTTGTTTAAAAATCTCCTCTTAATGTGACTTAATAAACTTATTCAAAAAAGTTTAGATGTTTCAACTTCAGCTAGCTGGACGAATATTTTCTACCAGGCGAATATGGAAAACTTCTGAGAGTCACCTTCTCAATTTCAGTTGAGAATGTCATGTAACTTAACTTTATCATTACAAAAAATCAACTTTACATTTGTAGATTGTTATGTAAACCTGAAAATAGAAATTACCTCTTAGAGTTATTTTTCTTTTCAAACAACATACACTTAATTCAAATAAAATCTCCCACATGATGCTAGTTCTTAAGATCTTTCTCGATACTGAATTTTTTTCTGTGAATGTCTTTTAAAATATTATTAATATTAAAATAGAAATAGCTTATAGAATTGTTCTTTATGTTAGTCCCTTTGTTTTATGGGTAAGTTTCCGTGACTACATGTACTTTATGAACTGAAACTGGAATTGTATTTTTCTTTTTATGTAATAAAAAAGAAAGCTTTTAAAATTATGTATAATAATCATGCAATAAAATTTTATCATAAATTTTTATGATCTCTGATTTGGCTTGAAAGAATACAACACTGTGGTAGATAATGACGCAATTTAATTGACAATTAAGTCAGCATTCGTGCTGCATTAAATAGAATGTAAGTCTTTAGAACCAAGGACGTAATAACCCAACTCTACTCTGAATGTTCACAATACCGTGTTTGCTTCTGGCTCCCGCTGAAAAGAATGAAGAATCAGTCTGGTGGTGAGACAATAGAA
This sequence comes from Avahi laniger, assembly GCA_963575035.1. NCBI lineage: Eukaryota > Metazoa > Chordata > Mammalia > Primates > Indriidae > Avahi > Avahi laniger. The sequence continues at coordinate 17,550 of CAUYSK010041960.1, read as the reverse complement.
TGGAAAAGATTCTAGGGACCATTAGATGGAAAGAAAAACAGAAATGTCAGGGATTATATGATAATAATCTTTAATAATTTACCAAATAAGAAAAGGAATTTTACATTTTTCTGTGTACTCCAGAGAATAAGTTTAGAACCAAAATGTGAAATTGCCTGGAAGTAAAATTGGATGCAATAAGAAACAATGAAAGCTACATAAAGTTGGAATGAGGTTTTGCTTCCCCTCCATGGAAGCCTGAAAAATCATTTATGAAAGGTATTTATAAACCATCTTGGCAGGGTTGAAGAGCTGAGTTAGATTACTTCTAAAGCTTTTCTCAAACACTAAATTCTGTTTCTCCATATTTAAAGATAAAGAGTGACAGAAATACTCTACCAAAATTCATCCCAAGCATGTAAAGCATTTATCTCCTATTAATTGCATTCTAATAATAATGAAAGGGATATATTGTTATTACTCCCATTTTACAGATGGATAAACTGAGGTAAATTGAAGTTCAGCAACTTGCTCAACTAGTGAGTCGTGGAACTGGGATTTCAACCTAGATTGATTTGAGCCCCGAGCCTGAACTCTTAATGCACATATTTTTCTGCTCATTAATTAAAAAAAAGAGAGCGCCTAAATCACCAATGTCATATCCAAACTGTGGAGAATAATATTATTTAAGAAATAAAATAACAGAATAAGTGTCTTCAGATTTCTTATGTCAAAATTATGTGGATGTAATAGTGATAGTGAAATCAACAGCAATTATACTTTCTCCTGAAACTATTAGTGTTATCCTAATTTATCGGTATTTATGAAGTCCCAAGCATTGTGCTAAACCCTTTTAGGTATTATCTCATTTTGTTCTTTTTTGTTTTGGGACACAGTCTCACTCGTTTGCCTGAGGTGAGTGCGGTGGTGTCAGTCTAGCTCACAGCAATCTCAAACTCCTGGGCTCAAGCAATCCTACTGTCTCAGCCTGCTGAGTAGCTGGGACTACAGGCATGTGCCACCATGCCCGGCTAATTTTTTTTTCCTATATATATTTTTAGCTGTCCAATTAATTTCTTTCTATTTTTTGGTAGAGACGGGGTCTCGCTCTTGCTCAGGCTGGTCTGGAACTCCCGAGATCAGAACGATCCGCCCACTTCGGCCTCCCAGAGTGCTAGGATTACAGGCGTGAGCCACCGCGCCTGGCCTCATTTTGTTCTTAAAAAAATATTCCTTATAAGCTAGTTATGATTTCTCTGCTTTACAGATGAAGAGGCTGAGGTCTAAGGTTATACTTCAGGAAATGAGGGATGCTGCATTTCTTAGAATAATTAACAATTTTTCACTCAGTTTAGTCATTCATTCTACAGAGAATTATTATTTTTTATCTTAGGAGTTGTTCCAAATGCAAAATATGACATGTCCTTAAACCAGAATTGTGGATTATTCTTTTAAGACCATTTTAATAGCTATTTTAAACAAAGTGATTCCTGTGGTCCATGGAAAATAGTCTATCCATCAATCAATCAATTCCTGAATTAATCAGCAATCAATTAGCAATCCCTGTGCTAGACACTGTGAAGGATACAACAATAATCCCTATAGTTAATAAGCTTATGCCTTGGCTGAAGAGTCAGAAAATACAGACCTAGGGTTAACAGTAAAGGAAGTCAAATGATAGGTACAAACGGTGGAAGATTTTTCATGAAAAGAAAACCATTATGATGGACTGTGAATGCTAGGGAAAACTTCATGAGATTTATCTTATGTGTAGATGAATGGCTTATTTAGGTGAATAGAGAGGATCAGAAAGAGCACTCGACATAGTAGAGGAAATAGAAGAACACTGACAAATAGTTTGTAATAACTAGACCAGGGTGGTTTCTAACTACTTGGTTATTTATAATTTTACAGTTTATTATAGGAGTAAGTCTTTTAAATTTTCCTTAAGAAAATATAAAACTTTCAATAACAATAAACTCTAATTGTTATTGCCAATCATAATAACAGGGACAAGTGGTAAGATTTAAAATTTTATTTTTTTATTTTTTTTAATTTTTTTTTTATTTCAGCATATTACGGGGGTACAAATGTTTAGGTTACATATATTGCCCTTGCCCCACCCGAGTCAGAGCTTCAAGCATGTCCGTCCCCAAACAGTGCACACCACACCCATTACATGTGTATATACCCGTCCCCTCGTCCCCTCTCCCATCTGTCCGACATCCGATGAATGTTATTACTATATAAGAACTTAAGTGTTGATTAGTTAGTACCAATTTCATGGTGAGTACATGTGGTGCTTGTTTTTCCATTCTTGTGATACTTCACTTAGTAGAATGGGTTCCAGCTCTATCCAGGATAATGCAAGAGGTGCTAGATCGCCATTGTTTTTGTGGCTGAGTAGAACTCCATGGTATACATATACCACATTTTATTAATCAAGAATACAATATTTCCTTCAGGCTAGCCTCTCGGAAAAAGAGTCAGCCTCCTGCACAGCTCCATAACATTTGATTTTGTCTCTGTGCTTAAGTCTCTCAATCCTGGTGTTGCCATTTACAAACACGGCCCAAATATCTGACATTTTTCCCATCAGAGAGTTGAGTCTAGGTCCCATCCTTTGAATCTGAGGTACCCATGACTGCTTTTCCAGTGGAGTAGAGCGGACTGGACACCAGGGACTTCCAAGGCTGGACCATTAAAAGTCATGCAGTTTTGTCTTTATTCACTGGAACACTCACTCTTGGAGTCCTGAGCTACTATGAGACTACGATGCTCTCTACAGGGAGATGCCATGTTTGGGTGCTCTAGTTGACATAATCAGCCTCACCCTTGACGTCCAGCTGTCTTTGCTAAGGGACCAGACATGGAAGTGAAGCCATGCTGGATCCTCCAGAGCAACCCATTTGCCAGCAGAGTACAACTCAGGCTCCATAAATGCCACATCAAACAAAAGAATCACATAGTTGAGACTTGTCTGAATTTGTAACCCACAAAATCATGTGATATTACATAATAGAACGGTTGTTAAGACACGAGGTTTTGTTTGCAGCAATAGATAACTAGCAGATCTGACCAAGTGTGAGGCCTGGATCCTGGCCCCCAGCCTTGAGCCCTGCCACCATGCTAGAGGCTTAGCTTTTGTTTCTCTAGTCAGGAAGCCTGATACAGGAAATGCTGTCATCATCTTGCACTGCACTAGAATGCAATAGGCACTGATGAAACTGCTCCTGTGTACCTGTTTCTGTGTCTGTATTTTGTTTTTTTTTGTTTTTTACTCCTGGTGAATATTGCCCTAGCATACCTGGAGTGTGTACTGCTCAACCACCAGAACTTGCTTACGTAACACATGGGTTTTTCAATGTTCCATGAGGCACTGTGGGACTGCATTAGATAATCTAGAAGTAAATTGGATATCAAAACACTGGAGAAAAAGATATTCAATAGCAAGGAACAGATCACGCTATACTATTGTGAATTTTCTGGGACAGCTTGATTCTAAATTTCTATCTCTATCACCAAAAATTATGAAAACGTGTTAGAATTTTCTGCATTTTTGGTGTCTAACTTATTAATTCCAAACTATCCCTTTCACTGGGAGAGGCATAAAATCTTTTGTCAGACTATATGTCCCAATTTTGTGTTCAGAAAATAGGCCAATGTACTTTTAACTCAGAGATGCAGTGCAACAAATTTGGCACCTATAATAACAGAATAGAAGCTGAAGGCCTGCTGGACAGTATAAAAAGGGAAAGTGGAAGAAAAGCAATTTCTATATAACATTTATATTTAGTTCATATATCCAGATATTCTTGAAAAAGGTAATAATTTAGCCTAGTTTTTAAATAGTTGAAATTTTCATTATGAATTACTCTGGTAGGTGTGCATTTTTGATGATACTTTCTTGTGGATTTCAGAAGATGTATTTTTAGTATCATAAGAGAAAAAAAATTCTTTAGCCCATTTTTGTGCTTGTTCATTTTGTGCCTGGTGATTTACCAGATTTTAAAATTATGGTATACCATAATCATTGCTATCATGTATGTTGTACCTTTGTATTCTGGCAGATTAAGAGTGAAAGGAAGGCCAACAAAACCTCACAGCACCGTAACTTAACTGGGTGTTGATCATTCCACCAACGGTGTTTATGGGACTAACACTGCCTTGATACGTAACTGTTTACCATATATAGCTAAACTTGCATGAGGCACCTTCTCCCTAGAGATTACCAAGTGAGGCTTCACAGACAGTACTAACTTGTTTAATGAAATTCAGAAAGTAAGCCGGGTGTGATTGCTCACACCTGTAATCCCAGTATTTTGGGAGGCTGAGGTGAGAAGATTTCTTGAGCTCAGGAGTTTGAGGCTTCAGTGAGCTATGATTGTACCACCGCACTCCAGCCTGGACAACAGAGCAAGACTCTGTCTCTTGGAAAAAAAAAAAGAAAATGAAATTAAAAAAGTAAAAGAGACTCTGAAAGTAGAAACAATATCTGACAAATGGGTACTTTTCTTCTTTTCCAGGATATAAGTATGATCTAAGTAATTCCAATATTGGTGTTAATAAATATGAAATTTTTAAAAAGTATTCCCTATATTTATAATTATACCTGTATTATAGCATGGAGTGAATTTTGCTACCATATTACCCTACTGTCTTTTCTCTAATTCATCATTAAATTTTCCTGAAACTTGTTTTTATTCTTTCATTCATTGGACTACCATGTTGATTACTAGTAGTCTATGGGATTAGAAGATACATCTCTACCCTTTCTTATAAAAGAGGAACACCATAATATTAGAGTTAAAAGAGACATGACTGTCCTTAGGTAAAATTTTAATGTCACTTTTAAGGTCACTTATAAAGAAACCACAAAGTAACTAGATTTCCAAACTTTTTGAGAAAGTGTTTATTTAAAAAAAATATTTTTTAAAGGGAATAGCCTCTTTAGGAAATAAAAAATGGTGTCAGAAGAATGCAGATAATAAAAATGTATGACTTGGACAAAGGGTGATTCAAGTAATCGGGTACGCCTAAAGGAAAAAAGAGAAAATTAAGTAAATGAGTCATTTAGCTGCCAACCTTCCTGATTAAAAGTGACATCAAAGTGCTTGAATAAAAATCTACATTGATTAGGTGCAAATAGTCTTCACCTTTTCTGTTTCTGACAGGGAAAAGAGAAAAGGTATAGAAACCAAGAAGGTGGTAAAAGAGGAAGTTGGAAACCTGCCTCAAGATTATGAAGGCCGCCCTTTTTAAGAGCCTCAATGTTTAATTAAAGCTAAGGATCAGGATGGAAGAAGGTCACCTATCAGTGATTCTCAGTTAAAGCAAAATGTAGGAGAAGGAACTCTAAACAACTTTTGTGGCTCAAGCTGCAGGTGGCTTACTTGATGTTGTGAACAACAACAACCACAAAACAACAGGATGTTTCAACTCCTGAAAACATTCCTCTGAAAGCAAAAGCATGACAGGGATGGAAGGGTATCCAGCATTTAGTTAGGAAATGATTGGTAGGAATTTGGCGAGATAAAACTCTGTAAGCAGGTATTTGCATTTATTTAACTTGACTCTATGAATTGACTTAAATACTTTATAATATGCATGGCATAGTGGAGAATATATGGGATCCCAATTGAACAACCTACATAGAAATTCAAATCTGCTTCATGCCAGTTGCATGATTTATAAAGTGAATATGATTGGTTATTGTAAGAAATGAATATTTTATAATTGGCATAAAATGATAACTTTTATATGTGTTTATTATATTATTGAGTTAAAACATTAGAGAGGGAAACATTTGTTGGAGGGTAGACTTTGTCATACAGTCTCACCTATTCACACCTGGAAAGAAAGGGATGAGGAAGTAACATGTGTTGAGAACCTAGTGTGTTTCAGGAATGGTGCTAGGCACTTGATTACTCAGTTCCTGAGAAGTCTGTGAGATGGTTACCTTGTCCCCATTTTACAGATGAAGAAACTGAGCTTCAGAGAGGTAATTTGTCTAAGTTTTTATGGTGGTGGTTTGTATATTAATAGTTTGATTGGGAGTCTAACATAGATCTTTATGTCTTCAAAGATCATATTCATCTATTGTATCAACTTTCTAATGAAATTATATGCTATGTCTGATGTGTCTTGGAATTGTAGTCATAGGACCTGGCAGGAAAAAACTGTTCTTTGATCATTAAAGAAAAATCTACATAATGACAAGTATTTATACTTATATGGAATGTATCTTCAATTCCACTAGTATTTTTTATCCACGTCTGTTTTAGAGGTCATATTATTACCCTACCCTCCTTTCCTACAATTCCTAAATATTTAATAGTTATTAAACATCAGTTTAAATTTGAGTTAATATATTAACTCTTCCAGCAAGATTTTTATTTTCAATATTATTTCTAATAATGGTATAATTTTAAAATTATATTTTAAAAATATAATTTTATATTATAATTTTAATAATGGCATAATATGACTTCTAGAATCCATTTCATGAAATGTTTTCAGGACTGATTGATGTAACTTAAATATTTCCATTTCCATGTGAAGTACATGTTTTCTGAAATCATACCCTAAATATAAATCTAAATTCTGTTTCAGTGAACAAAAGAACACCCAACATGAATAAGCTACAGTATCAAATTTATGGATGAGAGAATGTAATTTCTGTTGCTTCACTTAGAATGATGCCATGGGGGTGTGTTTCTGAATTCAAAATTCTACAGGATTTCTGAATTTTCCCACCGAAGATTGACTTCGGATATCTTACCGTACTTTAAGAAGGAACTCAGATGCATTTGTTACCATTGTTCTTAATGAAATACTTGGTATTTATTGACAGTATTCATTAGTGATGATTTTCGATGAAATTGAAACCAAAGTCTTGATGGAATATACATTCATCTTCTTTTTGTCATACTATCTGTGTCAAATCCAAAGCCCAAATATTATTTCCTACCCACAGTGACATCTGAAAACGTATTATCCACAGTCATGGAATTTTAGAGATTTTAGCTAAAGACTATGCAAAGTATCAAGATGAAATAACAGATCAATAATTAATAATAACACTGTTATTATGTTTAACAATAATAGTGTATAAACAATAATAACATACTGTTAACATATTTAATATACTGTTAAATATATTTCTAAATATTTAGGAAAAGCTACTCAGTAAACACATCTTTTCTATTTTGGTATTCGATACGGTTGGAAAGAGACATATCCTAATTCCACTTCTCAAAGTACAAGCATATTCCCTCACGAACAAATCTTCCCGCAGCAGGCTGATTTAGATAATAAAATGAAAAAGATATAACTGAAACGGATCCTCAGACCTTGCTTCAAGAATTGGAGCTGGGAGCCCCTCAGGATTGCGGGGCATTTCTGAGGCTGCGTCAGCTCTCTGAACAGCTGTCTGGTAGTAGTCTCCACAGAGCTCGTTAGCACAGCTCCTGGTTGAGACCATGTGAACTGGATTCCTTTACTGTGCCACCACACTCCCTCTCCTCATGTCCCTCCATTATCACTTTCTCCCTCCCAGCTTGCTCTGTTAGCACTTCTGCTCTCCTGAGAGGAAAGAATTTTCTCTCTCTATCTCTCTTCCACCTCCCTTCAACTAATTCTTTTTCATCTCTCCTACTCTTCCCACTTTGCCCTACCCTGTCTCTTTCTCTTTATTCTTTCTTTTATGGCTGTTTCTCTCAAACCAAAAAAGGCCCTTTCCCCCCTCCATCAAGCACTGTTCTTCACTAGTTTCAATCCCTATAATGGAAGAAACTGCCTGAATATCTTAAATCATCAGACTAGAGGTGTATCCAATTCCTTTGGAGGGAGCTAGTAAACAGAACTGGTTAAGAATACAGGCTTTGAAATTATACCAAAGTTAGACTTAAGTACCAGTTTTGGCATAATGTTGAATGCAGCACATGTTACTGAATCTCCTTTAGCTCAATTTCCACTTCTGTTAAATGGGAACAATGGTATCTTCCTAAAGGTAGGTATAGGAATTATAAAAACCATTGTTATAAATGCACTTTACACAATGCTTGGAACAGAACCAGAAAGCAGTGAAGAATAGCTAAAATTATTTATAAATGACACCTGTTGATCAGACAGACCTGTTCTCTAGTCTTTGGCTTTACTAAGTTCTCATTAAGTCTTCCGTCTTTGCCCATCCTGTCAAGCCTGTCTACCCTATAGGCATCTCATTCATTTATTCACTTGTTCATTCAGAAGTCTACATAGAGAATATGCTATGTTCTATTTCCAGGTACTTTCTGTCACTCTGTCATGGTCACAAAATTAATCATTGCAAAATTATTACTTGATAAACTTTAAGGCATTATTCCTTCCATCCATGACCTGTAGGTAAGGGAGAAGGGATGGAGAAATATGGAAGAAATAAGGGTGGGATGCTAAGGAATCCCTTTAACTTCTAAAAGGTTTTCTGTTGCCAAAGAGTAGACTTGCTGGTAATGGACCAGCTATGCAGGCAGAAGAGCTATTCTGGGCCAGCACATTTTTCTTTGCCTTTTCAAAAGCAAACCTGTTTCCAACATCTTGCTTGCTTCTTGGCTGCAAATAACTGTTCTGTTTGTATTGCAGGTGTATGTGTATGCATTGCATATATGCTGGGTGAGTGGAGTGTCAGACAAATTAATACGGTCCTGACATCATCAGACTGGTGGCCAAACAACTAGGAAGGATGTGGGCCACCATAGTGCAGCAACAGGGACTAGAGGCCAAGTTTTAAGCTGTCTTTTTCTAAGCCAGGGAGAGAGAAAAGAGAGGGCCTTCTGGGGAGGTTTCCAACTGCCAAGTAAAGGAGGGCATCCCAATGCAGAAGTGCTTCAACACGTCATCAAATGGGATTGCTATGTTGGTACCTCCCATTGAATATCGGCCTTACCTGTGTTTGGGGTAAAGTGGACAATGTTTTTGTCCTTGAACATACATTCCACGGGTCTGACTCTGTGTTTTTAACATGCATCTTTGCTTTAGCCAAGTGTGTATGTTGAGGGGGTGTTATTTACTAGATTTAAGCTTTACAAAGGTAACACAGTGCCTCACACAATTTAGACGGTTCATAAATGTATTTAAATGGAATTGACTGAATTATTTATTTATTCTACAGACTTTGTAATGTTCATGGTCATATGATAAATGAAACTACATTTGGTTTCCTTGTGCATGTTCCATTTTCATATACTTATATTTCACACCAAGAAGAACTCCCATCAGCTCTGTCCTATAAAAACACCTCTGACCAACACATAAAGCATCTTATACAAACTAACATTTAACCTTTAAAGCTGAAGTATAAACAGGAAGAGAATTCATAGATTTGCTAATTGTCTTATCCTGCTGTGGACTGTAGCTGGCATTGTGTCTTTAGCTACTGCCATGAATGCACACAATAATTAACGCAGAACCTAGAAAAATTAGTCTAAAAGTATAAAGGTCATTTTTAGATCACTACATACTGATAGCTCCTTTTATTTTATCCTCTGCTATAATTTTCAGCTTTGAAAAATTTTAATACAGACAGAAACAGTGGGAAGAAAAAATTTTTAGAGGAAATGTTTCTATTGAAGTGGTGAATTAGGAAGAAGATAACATTTTTTTCTGGCTGAATACAAATGTGTAATTGTAGAAAGTTCTTAAAATAATGGTAAATGATTCTTCCAACAAAATCCAATAAATGTGTATTTGATATAGAAGATTTGGCTCAAATATTATATGTATAATAGTGCATAATACTTTCTCACTGAAACTTTTCAAGGAACTTTATCATTGAGTAAAGTAATTTCTTTCTGTTTAGACAGTTCTGTGAATAATAATTTATACTTACAAAGTTTTAAGAGAGTATTTCTCTTTGAAACAATGGCTTTTTTTCCTGATCCAACTGCCTTTTGTAAAAAGATGTCTATGAAGATATAGATAAGACACACATGGTTACTGAATTGATTTTATTAAATGAATTTGCCCTATTATTTTATATAAAAAGTTTACATGCATTTTGAAATTTGATGATGTAAAAGTTAATTTTAAAAGAAAATGCTAGTAACTAATGCGAAAACTATTTGTCTTTCAAATCTCAAAAAAGTAACTGGGTAACTGTACACACACTCTTATTTTACACTGTCAATAGCATTCTTTTTTTTGTTTTTTTGGCACAGGGTCTCACTCTGTTGCCTGGACTACAGTGAGGATGCTTATATTTGTTTTGTTAAATTTATCTGTAATTTCAAAGTCTAGGTTACATAAAAATGGACATTTAAGTTGTCTCAGAAACAATGACATGGTAGTTCAAAAGTATTAAAGCTATTCTAAGAATTGTATAAGTGCAGGAAGGACGGTACTCTGGCAGCAGTGCCTGGCTTGGCTGCCTCTACTCATCATCCTCTTCAGAATACTGGGTTGCGTCCAGGGTCTTCAGCTGGCAGAGCTGACCTTGGGCTGCTTAGCAAAGAGCTGTCAGCACCACAATGAGAGCAGCAAAGCTGAAACCAGAAGCTGTCCACCGTCAGTCACATGCTGAGTTACACAGCAGGAAATATTGGAGTGGGGTGAGCAATGGGTGAATTCAGAATCTGTGTATTCTGTGGTGTCTTTTGAAGACCCCAGGGCTAGCTACTGAGGTCATGGCTTTGCCAGTATTAAAGGTACAGTACTTTGAAACTAGGACATGAGAAACAGCAACAGAAATATGGACATTTTTCTCTTCAGTGAAAGATAAAGGACTCTCCTTATTTCTCCATGCTGTGCAAGCTGATTGGCTGTAAATTTTCATGCAATTTCATGACCATGCCTAGTCAAGTGCAGCCATTAATTGATTTACCCTAGTTTATTAAGACTCCTGGGTTAAGCTGACACTCTGGTTGCATTCTCTGGGAAGTTTTAAAGGGTCATGGTAATACACTGGTGAGTCTTCAACACATCCCCTTAAGTCTCATGGCATATTGTCTTATTGTCAAAATGTTTTTTCAGCTGAAAAGTCATTGTCCATGCCACAGGACTAAACCCTAGAGGGGCAATTTAGGCAACTCAGGGAATTGTCAACATTCACATCAGCTTAGTTTTTCAGAGAAGGCCAAGTTCTTTGGTATGAATGAAAGGTTTTTGCTCCTAGACCACTGGATATTATATTGGTGGAAGCAACATGAGACTTGGATTGGTTACTTGAGCTTTGAACCTCAGTTTTCTCCATTTGAAAATAATTTCCACTTTACAGGATTGTTATAAGATTAATAATAAGCTGAGTGCATCTGAAATAGTTTTACATGCAATGAAACACTGTACAAATTTCAAATGGTATTTTTAAAAATGTTTTGCTGTAGATAAAATCAGGAGCGACAGCCAGCCTTGATGGTAAGGATATCTCACGTCCTCTAGGAAAATTTTCTTTTTTACACTTTTATTCTGAACTGTTGAAATATCTAACTATTTGAAACATATGCTTACTTTCTGAAGATTTTATGCTTTAGAGCAAAGAAAGGGATTTTTTTACAATATAAGTAAGTTATCTCCTGTTTCTTCTCATAACTCTATGCCGATCGTCTCTATTTCCTTCCATGGGCTCTTTTCTTCTCTTTTTTATTTTTCTGTTTCTCTTGGCTCTTTAATTTTTTCTCATCATAACTTTGACACATGCCATGGATTTAATGACTACTTATATTCAAATGCTCCTCAATTTGCTTTTGTAGCTCAGAAATTTCCCCTGAACTGTGTAATTTACACCTGGGTATTCCACAGATCTCTAAACTACACCCTCGCTGCTCCTCAGCCCCTAAATTTGTTCTCTTTTTTAATATTCTCTTCCTTGGTCACACCCCTCTCAAATACATTCTCTACTGGACTTAGGATTATTTTTCTTAAATACAATCACAGTATCTGATCGTATTATGCCTTTATTTAAACCCTTATAATTGCTTTCCGTTACCTTTAGAATCGTGATCTAAAATCTGTTCCTCTCTCCAAACTCAACTCCCATTGCTCCTCACCTCACAGATGTGGCTTCCCAGATCTGCTAGGCAGCTTCTTGCCTTCACACTAGAGCAGCTCATGCTGCTCTTTGCCTGGAATGGCCTTTTTGACCTTGTGTTTTTAGCAACCTCCTATTTAACTTTCAAACAGTCAAAATATCTTCTGTAATAACTGTCATTGTATTCTCTAAGAAATATGCCTCACCTACCCTCCCTTCCAAACAGAGTTACTCACTTCTATTATTGTATTTGTGCAATGTATTACACTTACTTATTTATATGTCCTTCTCCTTTATGAGACTCTGAATAATTAGAATATACAGTACATGCCTTATTCACACTTGTATATGGCTCATAGCACAGTTCCACACACATGACAGATGCTTAATAATGTTGTGGACAGCAATTCAATGACGAATACAGCATTGTTACTCCATCGATTTCTAGGTTTGTTTGAGTTTATCCTAGCCGTGGAGAAATGCGACTGTGAAGAGAATATTACTTTTGCCTCCCACCTCTTCACATTGGTTCCTCTGGAATGTATGTTGTTCGTTGAAGAGAATTCCTTCCTGGGTAGAGAAAAAAGACTGTTTTCCAATCAATACTGTCAATGAGTTTTCTACCATCAAGATATAATACTTTTATTACCAGATATATACTCATTAAATGTTATTATTTGCAGAGAAAAATGACATCCATTCGTTATTAGTGAACACCTACTGTCCTCCACACACTGTTCTGATCACTGGGCATACAGCAGGGAACAAGGCAGGCCCCAATCCCACCTTCCTGGAAAGAAAGAATGAAGGAAGGAAGCAAAGGAGTGAAGGAAAGAGGAAAGGAAGGAAGAAAGGAAAGGGAGAAGGAAGAATGAGAGATAAAAAGGGAGAGATAATAAATATATTTATTAACAGGGAGAAAGCACTTGTTATTTTTCCACAGATACTATTAATATTAAATATATCATGTTTTCTTCCCCACAAATCCTCCTTCCTTCCTCCCTACATTTTCACTTTAAAATGTTTTAAAAGCTTACAAGTAAAGGTAAATAAGAAATTAAAATATCTTGGAAGGGCTGGTTGTGAAAAATATTGGGAATGGAGTTTCCTACATACTTTGTAGAAAAGTGAGAAACGCTCGCCATTTTGTTAAGATTATTTGATACACCAAGAATAGGAAATTAGTGTGTTCTACAACAAACTAAACTGTGTGTTGGGCAAAGTAAGCTTCGAAAATTGTTTTACTCAATTTATTATAACCTTGTCTGCCCAGTCAGAGTGAGTATAAATGTGTGGTTTGTTTAAAGCCAGCTCTTCAAAGTTAAGTTGACCTGCTTCCTATACCTCTCAAGCATGTGCTTCAGTAATTTTTCACTTAAATGGACAGCATGTAATATTCAGACAACCCAAGGCAGTAGTAACTTGTACTCCCACTTTCTGATGATTTTTTCAACACTTTTTTTGATCAACATGCATATCATATGACTATAAGAGCTGTGTCTGCCCATTTTCCATTTTTTCAATTACACATAGTGTAGCTACTTAAAATTAAACAGTTTATAATGCATAACCACACTTGAGAACAAAAACAGAATTTTAATGCATGTCAAGCAAGAAAAGTGGCATACATCTAGAGAAAAGTGCTTTACACTTCCCTTGAGTAATGATAGTACCACTTACAAAAGTGTAGGCCAACTCTTTCTTCTTGGCTTAAAGTTAGTTTTTAACATGGTATATCAGAGACACAAAACTAAGTTTTTCATGTATACTCACAGAGGAGTTTTACCTTGCTGCAGTAATGATCAATGAAGTTTAAGCGGCAGAATTTTAGTCATATGGATTTTATTTTCTCCTTCATTTAGTCACAGCTTTTCTTATTTTTCTTTACGGCCCAATCCAGACTTTGGAAACACAAAAACATACTTAAGCAAAAGCTCAAGAACAATAGTTCTGGAAAATACAGGCTGATGTTGCTGAGAGTCTTCGCCAGAAACTAATTTTAGTTAAAGGGATCTAACTATTTCCAAACCATTCACTTTCCTCCCTTTCCTACCAATCCTGGAGCTCTACAGATGAAAGTCCCTCACGGAGTTTGGAATTTGTGCCTGTGACAAGTTTAAAAAGAGTTCTTTAAACTTTCTTTCATCATTTCATACTAAACTCAACAGTTATGCTAGGTCAAGGGTTAGTGACCTTTGGCATGAACACCAAAAATGAACTTATATGGGGACAACATCTTGGGTACATTCCTCCTTTCTAACAAATAACCCTCTCCTTTTTCTACAGATCCCTCTTTTCCCCGGGACAGTTCCACGCCCACCAAACCCTCTCCCACTTTCTCCTTCTCTTTTAGTTTGGTTTCTAGTTACTAAGGTGCTAAGTGATAGATAAGATAAGTAAATTAAGGGCAACCACTCCTAAATATGTTTGCATTTAAAAGGAGACACTAGGCGTTAGAAGAGCCTTAAGGCAGTTTTGAGGCTGGAGAGAGAACAGGGGGTGCTAATTTTAGACCTGGGCAGCTAGGCTCTCTGCTTTGTAGGACTGCCCCCCTGCACTGCAGCCAAAATTACAAGTAGATGGTTACAAAAAGCTTCCTTAGATCCAAACTTCACTATAAAAACAAATTTCTTCTATTCATAGTTTCAAAAAAGAGTATCTTACAAACATCAAAATGTTTATTAAGTCTGTCATTCCTCAAGCATCCTATTTTTCATTTTTAACAATTTTAATTTCTATTAAGATTACTTTCTATAGTCGACTTTTCTAATTCTATGGCCAGTGTTACTGCTTTGTTCTGAATTATCTGCAAGATATCTTTTTTTTCTCTTAACTTTTTTAGTCAATAACCAGATCTATTTCTACAGTAATGTCCAATATGTGAAGAAAAGTTTGAACCCAAAATTCCTAGAGAAAATACTATTTTTTTTTTACTGTTTTAAATTGATTTTACTAATTTAAAGGATAAAACTGTGGATGAATTTGAAACTATTCCTTTATATGTCCAAGTTCAGCCAGAGTCCTGATGGCTTGGGGAGATAAAAAAAACTAGATTAAAATATCACTAAATCTTACTTGATTTGCAGCCCCAGTCTGAGCACTAGTCCCTTTAAACTTATTCACAGCTATACACAATACAATTCATTTTTCATTTAGATAATTTACTTTTAAAAAATTTACTTTTAAATTGTATCATCCAATATATGTCTCTGGAGATTGCTAACCCTTTTCCTGATGACTTTTCCAAGTTACTTAGATTTCCTTAAATTTTAATTAAATTTCCCAAGGCATAAATGACACCTCCTTCCAGGATTCCATTTTTAACACATTAACTGCTATTTGAGGTGTATTTAACTCACACTAGTTTTGAGCCAGGGGCCTCGTGAAGCACATATAACTCACATGTCTCTTTACCTTGGGAACCGCCTGCAACTCGTGCAGCCATGCTATAGCGTACCTATGCCGGCATGGGCGGCCTCCTGGGCAAAGCCCTGCAGCTGGTTTGTGAAAATCTTACTTGTTGATGTTCTTATCATCACAATTTAATTGCATATACCTCACACACAGAAAACAATAAAAACACCACAAAATTTTTCATTAAATTAGAAAGGATAGTTTTGTTTTTGAAGGTTTTATTCTATTTTCTTAATAAAACACCATGGCCCTAAGGAAAAATTTTTTTTTCTATTGTGGCAGTCAATGTGTTAAAATGAATAATCAGGATCCCTACTTCACCAAGTGATGGATAAAATGTATTAAAGGATTTGGCCTCGGTACCCTCTGCTGTGGAACATATCCAAGCAGCCTTCTTAATTGGTGTTCCAGAATGTATGAATAAGAAATAAATATTTCTCTAATGCTTGACCACAGCCATCACAGTCTGGGAAATGAACACTGAATTTCCAACTCTTTTGCCCAGCTTGGACATCTCACATTTCTCAGGCAGAGATAGACAGGCAGAGTACAGATGAATGTCCTTGGCAACGTTACAATGAGACAGAAAGTTTTTTGGGGAGACTGGAGTGACATGGGATGAGGAAGACAAATTCCTGAAAGGCAAGAGACCTATTAGTATAAAATAGATTCAGAATAGTCAGTGCATTATACTATGCCATATTTGAAAAACTATCCAACATTAATTTGTAGGAATTGTGTAACCACATGCATGATGGTAATTTATGACAAATATCAGAGTAGATTGAGAGAGAGAGTGAGACAGAGAACTTGAGATTCAGTCAGATGATTGGCTCTTGGTTCAGCTGAATGATTGTTTTTTTTTTTTTTTTTTTAGCAGTGAGGAACCACAAATAGCTCAGTGTCACAATTGGTTAGGGCTGAGGTAGGGCTAGAACTCATGTTTATTAAGTAATAGGCCCATGTTCTTTCCAACACATCACCACCGTCACATAACATTCTTAATCATTATCTATTAGTTTAGCAGATTCTTTCAGGAACAATCACTATCATTTCACTATAGTTGAAATTTATTTGTCTGAATTGTATCTCTTCTTAATGAGTTAACTGCTTTTGCTAGGATCTGCAAAAGTTTTATTAAAATTAACAGTCAATTTATATTGATTTCATTGCTCAACTTTATTATCTTTTTTTCATATTGTATTTATTTGTATGTGATTTTTTCTAGTTTTTAGTAAATTAAGGTAAAGAAAGCAAAAGAATGCAACCTTCGCATATGCCCAGATCAGGTGATTATAATTTTTCAATTGTGTTATTGAAAATTTAAAACATTTTCCAAAATGCAGTTAAAATGCTGAATTTTAGCTTTATTGAATATGCCACTTCCATCAAGAAAGGAAAAAAAAATTATATTCAGAGAGATCTTCCTTTACAGTTTTTCCTCATACTTCAAACAGTTGTCTTTCTAAATTAGGTATATATTTTAAAAATAAAGTATGGTGTGTTTTATAGTGGTAAACTGTCAAATATTATGCATGTTCCTGACAGGGAAAATTTTTGAATTTTAATAAGTGTTAAGGAAATCCCAATTTTCTGCTAGTAATTTTCATGGCTCTTAATTGGAGGAATTTTCCACAGACTGACTTCTGGCTCCTGTTTCTTTACCACAGCCCCTGGACTTCCTGCACCAGGCATTACAAGTATGTTCATAGCACAACACGGTCTCTGACCCTGCACTTTTAAGTCGTTGTACTAAATCAGCACAGTGAGCAGTTGAATATTTATAGAAGCCTTTCCTAAATGTGTATGGCTAACAATAACTTAGCTATACATGAAAGTGACTGCAAAACTCATAAATACATTCCACTAAGCCCAAGCTAATAGCTCAGCTTCCATTAGCCAGATCTCAAATATTCCCACAGTTTCTCCAATAGAATAGTGTGTAGTAAATGATTCTCTGGGACAAAATGTATGAGTGTGTGTGTGTGTGTGTGTGTGTGTGTGTGTGTGTGTGTGTAGTATATAAAGCATTTATTGTAGATTTACTGATGTAAAAAAACGTGTAGCACACAATTTACAAATAATAAAATACGCAACTCTGTTATAAATTCCATATAGCCAATTGATTGTAACAGAAAATTTGCAATGATTTTTTT